>JAHWFP010084619.1:146747-209337 GCA_023313725.1 Lithobius niger
AAATTTGATGCGGACAAGTAAAGTAAAAGAGCCATACCCCTGCACCGGCCCACCAGCATTCGCTCACACACTCCTGGTTCCTGCTCTGCATGTCTTCTCGGAAATGCGATAATCCACCTAGTCAAATAATTTCATTTATTTTGAAATTAGTGGCAGATTTCTTGTTTATTATTTTTTTACGAAATGACGATAGGACTTCTTTGATCTGTAGCTGAGATATTCCACAGCCAATCGCCACCCTTCAAGAAGGTTGCCCCGTGAAACCAATTGCAGAATCGCTGTATCGCTCAATCACCTAAGGCGGCGATAAGGAAAGTTAGGCCTCAACGCACCGCTCCTCTCCTCACGATGTGCACGACGGGGACTGACAAATCAAGAGCCTGGATAAATAAGTCTATGCACGACAAGTCACACGAACGGATTTGGAACAGAAGTGTGGATAGAAAGAAAGAAAGGGGAAAAAATGTAAAAATTGTATGCCCCTATAAATCCAATAAATTGGAGACCCCAAGGGCAACGTATCTGAGAGAATTAATATGGTCGCCAAAGGGACTCGCAGTCAATCTGGCGGCGGGCGGGCCGGTGGGTAGGGCCAAACAAATAGAATTTGTATTTGGTAATGAAAACTCTCCATTAAACCCACGACTCTCGACCTCCTTAAGTGGTTCTTGGGTTAGATCGCTCCACAACGTTTTCTGACCACGTTAGGTTACTAGAAAAACTGGTAAAATTGACTACTTTGAATCACGAATGGGCGTCTAGAGAAGCAGTTCATAGTATATGATGTATCGCCGAAAGCTGAATGTGGCGTATGATTGTATCACTCTTGGTAAATAGCAGTTGGGACGAAACCAAATCGGAATCGCCAAACACCATTTCGCAGGATTGCTGCTTCGGCGAATTAACAAATAGCCAAATGCCATTTCACCGAATCGACAAGTCGGCGAATTGACAAATCGCCGAATCTTCCATGTAACCGAAGCGCCAAAGTTTTAATAAACCTATCACCATTTGATTGATTTTCTTAATGACGAACTGCTGAATTTGGAATAGTAATTCCAATCGCCGATCTTTTCATGAATCTGGCTTCCATGTGATAAAAGTTGCAAGGTAATGCAACTAAAAAAAGTTCATCTACAAAGAAATTCACGTGTTCATGTAATGGTATGACAGTGATGCCGACTTTGATTAATTCTACTGTCAACGTGCGCATGCAATTTTCAAATGAACGAGCTCATAATGAACCTAAATTTGAAGCTTTTCAAACAAACTTCTTTGTATTTGCGTCGAAGTATGGGAAAGGAACACCAAGGCCGAATGCTCCTCTCCTCCCCCTTCCCTCTTCGGTAGAAGTGGACGCTCTCATTCTCTCTGCATTGGTAAGCGCCAACAGATGGCGTGATCTTTCAACAAGCAA
The DNA here is from genome assembly GCA_023313725.1 of Lithobius niger. Lineage (NCBI taxonomy): Eukaryota > Metazoa > Arthropoda > Chilopoda > Lithobiomorpha > Lithobiidae > Lithobius > Lithobius niger. The sequence goes on from JAHWFP010084619.1 coordinate 148,165, forward strand.
TAACAACAACTGATTCATCAAAGTTAAAACCTTCACAGCGTAGTGAACAAAAGGAATTAATGAACACAGATGCAAAGAAGGAAAGATGAATGGAAAGAAAGACGGAAAGAAGTACGGGAAAAAGGTTAAATTTTCGAAATTTGGTTCGGATTCGAAGTATTTATTAAAAGATGGTGTTACTGAAGGAATTCTCCCCGTTTCACTCGTAATTGTCATTCAAGGATGAAGTTTTGCTGCTTAAGGGAAATTACCTCAAACTCATTCATATCACCTCTCCCTCCGCCCCCCCCCCCCCCCCCCACCTTGCTGTTAAGCCCTCTCCAGATAGAAGAAAATTTTGTGCGAGGCGATGCGAAACTACGTGCCTACGTGGTCAAAATTGCTGCAATCGTATGGTTGGTGATGCGTTTAAGCATCAATATTGAATGAAGTCTTTTTTTTACACCATACTGTGTCGGCGTGCAGCCACGAGCAGCCAGTCTGGTTAGGTCTTTACGGTCCCCATATGGTTTTATTATTCTGGAGAAATGCATGTATGCAGCCTTTCATACCACAGGTATCACTGCAATCTACATAGATTTTTTTTTAATTACTCCGCTAAGATCTAAACAGCGCTTCTTAAATCTGAACAGTTTCACCCCTTTGTATTTTATGCAAACTGAATTTTTTTTCTACCTGTAAGATTGGCTAAGAACGAGAAAATTTTTGCAACTTGGGTCATTGTTCATTCCCCCTATAATTTCTGAACGATTAATAATGTTAATTTGAAGCTAGTGTCATTATAAAAATTGTTGAAAAATACGCAAGTCATTAAAATTAAGAGTCATAATTCCAGTAATTATGACTCTAATTGTGACGAGAGCTTTCACAGTAAGGTAACGAACGATGTTTTCCTTAGTCAGTAAAAATTTCGCCGAATTCGAATCAAATTTGGATCCTAAAGAGCATGGCTTCAGACTCTGCTGATTCTTACATACAAAAACACTGAAACACAAGAGTCAAACACTTATACCAAATGTTCAAAAGACCTAAGATGGCCGTGGTGCAAATTTTCAGTGGGTTATATTTTAGAATTGTCTTTAAAAAAAAAACCTACGTACAAAGTAATTATGTGATTATAATTATACTTCACTACTATCTAAAAAATACTTCCCTTTAGTTAGTTATTTATACTCAAGAGACTTCCATAGCTCGCCGCCTGGGGTTGTCCATGCTAACCTCCAATCATGCATCGCCACCCTTCCTCTCAATCATTTTGAGCATTCGACTTGGGTGGCCGCATGCCAGTGATCCGCATGCCAGTGATCTGCCAACAAAATGACTCAGACGTTCAAATCAATGACTGGCTTTTTGTAATGTTTGCACAATGCTTCTCCCTCAAGACCTCCGGTTTTAACTTTCGTGTTCACGAATCTGGGCCTGCGAGTCAACGCTGTGATGTCTTGCTTCCTGCCAGCTCAGGCCTTCATTTTCCTTGGTGCAGAGATCAAGCTAGCCAACTTCTTGATCTGTCCATCCCCTGAGAAGATTTCAAAACTGTTTACCACCCTGGATGACCTGCACCATTGACCGTGAATCTTCGCCAGGGACTTAGGGTTGGTCATCGGTCAGCTGGACTCTTGTGCAACACTTGACCCTCTCGGCGCCTGGAGGACCAGACTCATGTATTGGTTCCGGAAGGAAAGTGGTTTCCTCAACTCTCGTGAAAGATCGGTTTCCTCTAGCCAACCTTCCTTGGAATTCTCTTCACTGGTGGCTTCGAACCGCGTCTCTGTGGGTGTTCCAGTTCACATCCCCATCCCAGTTCTCCTGAATATGAACGCCTCGACGTTGAGATGGGGCGCCCACTTGGACGACTGTGCTGTGTCAACAATCTGGTCTTCAGTGGAGGGGACCCTGCATATAAACAAGCTGGAACTTCGACCCATCATTTATGCTGCAATCAAGTGGTGCACTCTCCTGCAGGGCCGAACGGTTGCGGTCGTATCAGACAACGCTGCCGCCATAGCTTGTGTGCGTCGGGATGGAGTGATCCACTCCCGTGCATTGATGGAAGAGGTGTTGATACGTGTTCTGTCTATATCAAGAACGTCAAGAGACTTTGCTACCCAGACACGTCGCGGGGAAACTAAATGTGATGGCTGTGGAGCTGAGACAAGGCACCAACCATGTAATGGATGCTGTCCCCGAGGGTTTGACAAACGATCGTTCAGAACTGGGGACATCTTGGATAGATCCGTTTGGCACACATCACAGTCATCAACTGCAACCTTATAGCTACTAGTTTCCGGAGCCCTCGCCTGGGCAATAGACAGCCTCAGCCTGAAGTGGGATGGGTTGTTCGCCTATGCCAATACCCCGTTCTTCGTCCTTCAGAGGATCTCAAACAAGATTTGGGTATCCAGCAGCGAGTGTCTGCTTGTAGCTCCGCTTTGGCTAACTGAGCCGTGGTTTGTGGACCTGCTGGACCTATCACAGGAGGGGAGCCCTGTCCCATTGCCGCTGTTATCAGATTTTTTAACGCAACACAATGGCAAAACTCTGCACCGAAACCCCACCATCCTTCATATACTCGCATTGAGACTTTGAAAACGAATCTGAGGTTGATGGGTTTTTCCTCCCTTGTAGCACAATGGCTTATTCAGTGCCATAGGGCGTCTACCATAAACGTTTACGTGGCAAAATGGCGCAGGTGGTTTGCGTTGTATGCTGACAATTTTGTGGACCTTTGCAACCCCTCGGTTGCTTCTCCTACGACATTTTTTCTCCATTTTTTCTAGGCCGGTCTGTCCCACATTGCCATTAAGGGGCTATCGCTCCATCGTTAATTTGTTCTTAACTTGCATTGGTCCGTCCGTAGCAGGCAACAGCAAGGTGATTTCCAGGCTCGTACATGCTTTTTACAACCTTCGACCGTGGGTCAATCATCTGTTTCTTTCTTGGAATCTTCCTGTGGTGTTTTCAAGTTTGAAAGTCAACCCTTATGAGCATAAAGCAGGTCCTCCGACTAAGATCTAGTTCTGGATTTGTAATGCAATTTAGACCAACCAACCATTGGAACTCTTCCCGGCAGTGCGAGCACACGAGTTAAGAGCTTTGGCTTCATTTTGGGTGCTTGCGGCTGGTGTGCCTCAAACGAAATTGTTACCGCCTGCACACAACGTAATAAGAACACTTTTATTAGCCATTATTAGTGGGGCTATAGGCAGTGCACAAATGAAAGAACACATTATAGCTGCCAACACAGTGGGGAAGAAGTAATGCCTGGCGGCACGGATGAAAGCGTTGCCAATTTGCTTTTGGTGGCTGCCTTACTTTCATGAATAAGAATTATTATATGAGAAGGGATCGTCCGTGCATTTTAGCTCAGGGTTTAGCTTGAATCTCCCCCCCCCCCCCCTTTTGAACATGAACAAAGTCAGTAACTAAAGGGAAGTATTTTCGGATAGTAGTGAAAACGTTATTTCAACGACAAAATTAGTTTTTATATACCATGAAAACTACCATTACCTAATATTTAGCATTCCCTTTCTCTTAGTGCTGTGTGAGCTACCGTCGGCACTGCTACCCACTGCGCATGCGCAGCCTCCAGTATATAAACACAGACGAAGGTCCCTGCTTCAGCTTTCTTTCCCTAGCCCTCGACCTGATCAGTCGCCCGACTGTGATTGAAACAACCTGCAGACACCAATGCTTCGAGCTAAAGGAACACCTCGGGAGTCCAAGCGTCATGCAGGCCCCTCTTCACCGGTCGTCAGCCTGGATGACCCGCCAGTTTTGGAACTTTCTGCGGTCCATTCGTTCGCTCAGACTCCCTCAGCAGACTCCGGGTCTACGGAAATTCTCGCTTGCGGTCTCTCTGCCTCCGAGCGACCGATGGCGACAGAACCAGTTGCCAACGCCTCCTCGGCTTCGCTTATCCAATGCGAACAACCGGACCTCAGGAGTCTGGACCATCTCTCTCTGCAGGCGGATTTCCTCCGAGAAGAAGCGTCCGGCTCCTCCTCAGGATGAACCGATTGATTTGTCTTCCCAATCTTCCCCGCATTCCGTATCTTCCCGGTCTCTGCCTGCTGCGGACTCTCAGCCTCTATCCAAGGAACGTGTGCACGCCCTCATGGACACCGCTCTCCGGTCTCATAAACGACCGGTCTCTCCTCCTCAGACTCACCAATTCACGTAAACCTGGGTTCAGTCCGCTGCTAAGAAAATTCGGCTTTCTTCTCCAGCGTCTGCCGGTCCCTCTGGAATCCCCGCTTTGACAGCTTTTTATGAAGCCTCACCTCCTTATCACCGCCCTTCGGACGCCTCTAGCTCGGACTCCGGAAGCCAGTACCATCCTCCATTCGATGCTGTGGACTCCTCCCACCAAGCGCCTTCGGACCTTCCAGAGGACCCTGACCCATCGGAGAGTCCACTTCCAGACCTACTCAAAGCAGTCGAAACAGTTATCCCAGACTGTTTCCTATACAAACCAACACCTCAAGACTCCGCTCCATTGGTTAACCGCGGACTCTCTACCGGCCTTGGTTTTGTTCTCCGGGACCAGCCTCCTCAACAGAATCCCGTTCTTGGACAGTCAACTACCCTCCTCACCACCTTACTCCGTACCGGTGGCTTCCTTCTAGGGAATGGGACACCGCTGGAACTAGACAAGGAACCCCCTCCGCCTCACGTCATCCGGGAATCCTTTTTCTTCTGCCCCAGAGGTGACGGAGCTGCGAATCCATGGAACTTCGATGCATACCGGCAGTCAGAATTCTTGGCCGCGGATGATCGAATGGATTTTGGTACATCCTTCTACTTACCTAGACGAGCACCAGTCTCTGTCTGGGTTCTCCGTGACAGCGACCGCCTTATTCGACTCGGACTCTGAGCAGCCTCTCAAGTGGACGTACTCAACACTGCCACTAATGCGTTGTAGGAACGGCTATCTATCGACCTCTCACCGGAAGAAAGAAGACAATTAGCCGCCCTCATCAGTCAAGTCTTCCGAAAGGTTGCTTTGCCACCTTCCACTCGATGAATTGGATCACTCGTGCACTCTTCAATTCCACTCTCCCGCTGCGCGAGATCACCCTCAATACTGCCCTGAACCTCCATGACTCCACTCAGCACTTCCTCCGCAATCAGCCCACCCACGAAATGGACACTCTTTTCCGTGGCCTCATTCCAAAGATTGCTCCCCGTCTGGATATCACACGCAAGCTTAAGCTTTTCAAGGCACGAGGCCAACAGCGCCAACGAACGTCCGGGACTATGATGCCATCGGAGTCCAGAGACGATTGGTACATCGCATCACGCACGGACACCCGGCCTCCGGCCACCCCCCTCCAGGTCGTCCCCGGTCACCCTTTCAGAACAAGGGATGTGGCCGTGGGCGATCCTTCGGACGCAGTGCGACACCGTACCGACGCGGACCCCAATATCCTAAGGCCCGACAACAATCAAGATCTTCACGGTGACAATTACTCTTTGCCAATGCCGGTCGGCGAACGCCACCGCTTTTTTCTGTCGGCTTGGCAAGAACTCACCAACGATCCTGCCATCCTCTCTATCATTGCACACATAGTCCTGCCCTCCTTCTCCCGGCCTCCTCCACTGCGGAGGCTGCCTGTCTCCACCGGTATCCCAGCAGACGCCCTTCGTACGGACGAAATTTCTCTTCTTCTCACCAAGCAAGCAATCCGAGTAGCACCGGAGCCAGACAAGCTCGGCTTCTACAGTCCTATTTTCCTCTCTCCCAAGAAAACAGGCGACCTGCACCTAATCTTCAACCTCCAACCGTTAAACAATTCGGAATCCCCACTGTCAGATTTCTACCTTGGTTTCCGTCACCCACGCTCTTCTTCCAGGAGACTGGACAACCTCCATAGACTTAGCGGACGCCTACCTTCATATCCAGCTACACGAGTCCGTGCGACACCTCTTTCGTTTCCTAGTCAATGGAACGATCTATGAGTTTACTTGCCTTCCATTCGATCTCAACGCGGCCTCCAGAATCTTCACACTTGTTCTAAAGGTTGTTCTTGCTCATCCGCGCGGACGCCTTCCTCGACAACAGGATCCTTCCGCATCAAAACCCCGACCTGCTTATCCTATACAGGAACACCACCCTTCAGCTTCGACATGCGAAGACCTAGTTCTTTTTAGGGATGGCACGCTACCCTAGGGGGCTCCATCAAGTGGTGCCCACCGCCTTTGACGAGGTCAGTGGAATGCTAAATATTAGGTAATGGATGGTTTCATGGCATATAGAAAGTCCAAAATACCAGGTATGGCTGGTTGATTTTGGTTTCTATTGCCCTTATGAAAACATACATTACCTAATATCCCACCCTCCTCCCCTCTGTGTTGCCACTGGGGTACTTGGAGGAACGAAAGATGAAGTAGGGACCTTCTTCTGCATTTATACACTGGAGGCTGCGCATGCGCAGTGGGTAGCGGCACCAATGGACATAGAACTTCAATCTCTAGATCACACAGCACTAAGAGAAATCGAATGCTAAATATTAGGTAATGTACGTTTTCATAAGGGAGATTGAAACCAAAATCAACCAGTCATACCTGGTATTTTGGACTTTTTACTTATCCTAGAATACTTATGATTAGTGTTAACCCACCCACCGTCCCCGCTCTGGCTAAACAGGATAGTGCTGCAAGCGATTGTGAGGATTGGGTGGTGATGCATGCTGAGAAGTTAGCATGCATGCCCCAGGTGGTGAGCTATGGAAGCCTTTTAAAGGGAAATGTAAGGTCTTCGAGCATTTAACATAAATAAACGATAATTAGATATTAACTAAAGGTAAGTATTTTAAGATAAGTAAAAACTATGTTTATCTTTGTACAAAATAATCATTTGCTTGCTGGAAGAATCATAATTTTCTGTGTTGTAGAATTTTGAGTTCAGCAATTTTTTTTCATGCACCATAGCCGGTCATTATTTGTGGGCTTCAATAGAGGCTCGCTGCTCAACGGACTGGGATCACCAGACTATAGTTTTAGGAATCTACATCTCTACTGATTATTAATTCAAAAAATTACATTCGATGTGTCGAGACCCATTCGTAGGCATATTCAAGTCCTACTACTTTTTATGTACTTATTTGGTGTGGTGTTCATATCTGTATTATGAATAAACACTGCTGTACTTCCCATGTACGGAGGAAAATACGCAAATTTCCAGACAGGCAAGAACGATATAACAATTCTTAGCGAATTTTCGATAGTCAATTTGCTGTTGATGGAGAAACCTAGCCGACTATCATCTTCAGGCATGTAATAAAATTCTAATGGACTGTAAATAGGTGGTAGTGTTTGGAGTTTTATTACGTGCCTGAAGATGATAGTCGGCTAGGTTTCTCCATCAACAGCAAATTGACTATCGAAAATTTGCCAAGAATTGTTATATCGTTCTTGCGTGTCTGGAATTTTGCGTATTTTCCTCCGTACGTAAGTAATGTCGTCTGCTACGTTCCAGAGTATGAATCTACATGTTTTCAAATTACTTCCTAAGTCTCGGCCCTATCTACTTACCTGCAAGTTTAATAGATGAAATAGTACCATCAAACATCTGTTGTTGGATGGTACTATTTCACCTATTTCATCATGTTACATGCAACATGACAACTCACTTTGAGGTTCGCATTGTACGATGTTGTTAAGCCATAATTTAAAATTCGTTTTTTTTAATTTGTATTTTTCAGCTGATGGCCTTCCCATTGCTACTCCTCTAAGTTATCCTATATCAGGTATTATAGAGATAGTTAAACCAGCGATGATTCGCCGACCGAAAGTTTTCCCGAATTTTTCTAATAGCCTACAGAATCCCATAAATCCCAGCCAAAGTCCTTTACAGGATCTAACGCAACTAGAGCAGGCTAACCCAGATGTTTTAAATGCTTTTGGTAGCAAAAAGTCATTTCCAGCACCGTGGGCCAGTCATCCACAAACTGCACCAGTGCCACTTTGGCCCAACCAACCGCAAAATGCACTTGACCCTCATTGGAATTACAGGGCTTACCAAGGGAATCCCTCCTGGCAATATCCAGGAAATGCACAAAATCCATACGGTTCCTGGTACTGGCCTGGACACTCGCAGCCTGGAAACCAGCAGAATTCCATGCCTTATTATGTGGCAAATTCTAACCAAGATCAAGCACATGACAGCGTAAATGAAAAGGCACGCTGCCTGTCAGACACCAGTCACCAAAAAAATCGCTGTCGCAGTCCTTCAGATATTAATCGAAGTTCATCACATTGTCACCGTCATTATAGTCGCTCTCGTAGCCGCAGTCCTTCATATTCTAGTCGAAGGTCGTCGCATCACAGCTTATCAAACCGTTCCCACAGCCCGTTACCTCGCCGTCGTAGTCGCAGTCCGTTGGCTCGCAGTCGTAGTCCCGTGGTTTACCGGCATAGCCGTAGTCCCGTGGCTCACCTTAACAGCTCTCGTAGTCGAAGTCCCATAAATCCCAGACAAAGTCCTTTGCATCATTTACAGAATCTAACGCAACTACAGCAGGCCATCCGTAGCCCATTCACGCGCAGTAAAACCCCCATAACAAACTTACTTGAAGACATGGTACAGAGCCAAATGCCAGATGTTTTAAATGCTTTTGGTAGCATCCAGCAATCAAGAGGCAAAGAGTCATTTCCAGCACAAAATGCAAAGCTGTTAGGTATGACTGCCGCTCAGTTGTTAAAGCAAGCCGATACTAGTAGTAATAAAAGGATTCAAATACTAAAACAGCAACTGTTGGCAGAGCTTGTGAATAAAGAGTTTGACAATGTTGTTGCTAAACAACTACCAAATGCTTTGCGAAACACCAGTGAATTGCGGTCTCAAAGTGTTGCAGATCAAGTGTTACAGTTGCAGCATCATGAAAGCTTTGTTCGACAAACTGACAACTCTGAAACATTTGGTCAACGACGTGAAAACACTGAAACTTTTGGTCGACAACTTGAAAATTCTGAAACATTTGGTCGACGACTTGACAACTCTGAAACATTTGGTCGACGGCTTGACAACTCTGAAACATTTGATCAGCGAACTGACAACTCGGAAAAATTTGGTCGACGACTTGATAACTCGGAAAGAATTGATAGACGACTTGACAACTTTGAAAGATATGATCGACGAGTTGACAATGTGCTTCCTAAACCAGTACATGATGGTAGCAAAGAAAGTCTATTAAAGTTATTAGACGAGCATGAGAAGCAGGTATTAACGCAGCAGCTTATCTCCGTCTTATCTGCTACTGGACGTTCCGAAGTGAGTGATGATATGCTAAAACGTTTAATTCTGCAAATAGTTGCTAATAGGGCAAAGCCACAGGAACAATCCCCCGCTATGCGTGCGAAACCTGCAGTTGACATGTGTAGAATGCCATCCCATGGGTTACCTGTTATTGACTATGCTCAGCAACAACCTTCACCAATGTCTGTAGCAACTGACTTTTCCCAATTTTGTCAACAACTTGACCGTGCCCATCAACAGCCTTCTTCAGTGCATCTGACAACCATGAATTCAACAGATAGCAGACCTTACAGATGTGATTCTCCCGCTGAGTCTGAACCAGAATCAAATGATTTTGTCGAACCTTTATTTATGAGACGTGCGAGTTCTAGTGATACTAAGAAAGCTCAGCTGCTGAAGTCATTTGTTGATAGTTCCAAACGGTATTCCATTCCTCCAGATCGTTCACGGCAAACTTCTCAACAGAATGATTTGGCTTATTTTGATCATCAAACGGGTTCTACTGCGCCGTTATATTATTAGATCAGTTGGCTACCAATAGAAATTGGATTTCAGTTCAAGAAGTTCTGCAGAGTGGGATGGTAATAGATGTAAGGGCTGCGATTCTGGTTATGGATCATAATGGGATGTTGCTAAACCATCAAGCGGCAATACTGGATATTCAATTCGGTAAGAATTTGTTTCGTCATGCACTACTAACAAAACCTGTTCAGAGTTGCACTCATTTAGTTACTGTAACAAGTAACAAGTAACAAGTAGTTGATAATCCCTACTGGCAGTATCATGGAAATGCACAAAATCCATACGGTTCCTGGTTCTTTTGATTTTATTATTTTGTAAGTCCAGATTTTTTTTTTTAGATAATATAAGTACTTTGTTTACGTCTTTGTCGGATGTTAGTTTATAATAGACTTGTTTAGGGGACTTTATTTGTTAACAAGTTAAATGGCTAATGCCTATTGTTTGATTTGCTGCTGAAGGATCTAAAACACACTATCTCCTAGCCTAGTTGAATAATTATTTGCCAAGAAATATCAAAGAAATTGGTACAGTGGACACCAATATTCTTCATTTAAAAAAAAAAAAATTTTTTCCAAACATTTTACAGTAGTGGATTTAATGGCTACTCTTTTTTTTTTTTTTTTTGTATTTAAGAGACTTCGGTTGTACGACTTTGGTTGTAAGACTTCGGTCCCTTTTGGTTCGTTGTAAATGATAACTATAAAATTTGTTACGTGTGAAAAAATTTTGTTAAATCAAATTTTTTAAAGCTGTGAACTCTAATTACAATTAGTGCTAAAGTCACACTGTTGATTTGTATTTTTTCTGGTGTTATAATAGCAAGTATAATTGATTTTTAATGTTTGGTTAAACTAATTTATATTCTGTGAAATGATCATCCGACCCCCTTGTGGCAATTCCCGTGTGCTTAAAACTGTAGTTGATGTTCCAATTCATCCTTTACTCTGAGAAGCAATGTTACCAGTTTCGTGTCTTGATTTGACTCTTGTTCTTGTCGTCTACCAAAACCAAGTTTCGAAGACCACTGCAGCTCTGAGGTTCGAATCCTTCATGTGTTAGTTACTGGATTCTTATAACTATTACTCACAGGCTAGCTCTGTTTATCCATTGTGTGCAGTACACGTTTGTCCTGAAAATGAACGTAGTTTAGTAGTGGGAATGAATTTAACTTCATGTATTAAACATAATAAAAATGTCAACATTCGCAATTCCACATGTCTTGTATGCATGTGTGTGATGTTATATTTGACAGGCTGATTCAACTTGGCCAGACGATGTTGGCTTCAGTTTTTTTCAGTATTATTCTCATGTATTTGCATACTAGCATGAAGATGTACAACGCTTGATGCATTTCTCATGATGCATATCTTTATAATGCTGCAAGACAACCATAAACAACATTTGTTTAGTACCATAACCTAATTATTGTATTAATGTGATTGTGTTGCCATGTAACAATTAATGTAAGAAGTACAGGTTTTATTTTGCAACTTTGTACTCTTCTGTTTTGGCTGCTACACACTATGCCCTGAAGATGTAGGCACGGTGAGTGAATGTTGACCAAGGTTACTTCACTGATGGGCAGTTTTGGGAAGTAGTGTTTACAGATAGTGATGTGTTTGTTTCTCCAAACAGCAATGGACAATGTTTGCATGCAGTAGACTGCTGCGTCATGTGGGCGGAGTGGTTAAATTACTGATTCCTTCTTGCCATCCCTACAGAGACGTCCAATTTTCACTAGCTGTTTCTTTATAATAGTTTGGTCATGCCGTTGTGATGTTCCCCTTAGTGCCCGGATCGGGTTCATCACGAATTGATGGAATGGAAACTCTGATGGTTGATTATATAATGCGATTTACTGCGATTAGAATACAACCTCCAGATGAATGTCTGGCGAAGCCATGTTTCTCCATCACCTTCTCTACAAGAAGTGCCTGAGGGCAAATGCTTAGATATGGTAACTGGCTGCGGGCAAGTCAAGGAGGGCCAGGTAACTGTCACGGTAACGGCCTGGGGGAAGGCAACCATGACAACGTGATAGTTTCCTCTGCATATTGCAGCAGAGCAGCTCTGTGACTGTAATTATTCTGTTACATAATAAATAACTTAGTTTTATATAATAAATAACTTATGTAATTATTATATTAAGATTTTATTTTGAAACAGCATTGTTAGATTGTATCAAACAGTAGACTCTGTTACATAGTAAACCATATAGCTTTTTGTAACTATTGCATTTAGATTTTATTCTGAACACTGGTAGATTATATCCAGCTTGGTTTCTGGAATCACGTGATAGTTGGTAACAAAGCTTCGTACAGCACATGCCATTTGTAGCCTAATTCAGTCCGACCTCTAGCAGCCAGTCTGACCGTGAGAATCTATTTTGTTGCCACACAGATAAAAGGAGGACAGGGGCCCTACAGTAGGCTTAATCAGGAACTAGAGATCAAGAGTCGCCACCTTCTAAATGATTCTGTTTGTTTCAAGAATTAATACTTATATAAATTTTCACTTGTATTTATGTTAAGGGATTATCATGTTGTATAGGCCTACTAAAGAGGAGGACTGGGTTGGAGCCAGTTCTCTAACCTACCTACACTCCATGAAGAATTTGCACTTCAGGAAACTAGTCCACGTGCTCAGTGCCATAGGAAGTGGACAAGAAGACATGGTACTAAACTGAAAAATTCCTACCTTCGCTATTCTTTCTGTGTTATAATTTGTATTTTAAAGATTTTCTGTAATTTCAGGATGGAAAGCCAAATCCGCTCTCATATGTGTTTATATTCTCAAATGTGTTATAGCATTAGTAACCTGTATAAATAATTTTAAATGGTGCTCTTCTATACTGTGTTAATTATAAGAATTGTCCACTGAATTCTTTAAATGTTGTATGCTATGTATCCCTTTATCATTGCTAGTTTAATGTAAACTTTGTTGTAGTATTTTTTCCTACTACACTGTATATAATAAAAAAATTACGTACAAGATTTGTTTGGATTGAAACAGTCTTTTGAATTGAGTCATTTACCGAGTAGACGTGCGGATGGTCATAAACAAAAAATGTTTAAAGTAAATAATGAGTAAAAACGAAAATTTTAACTCTGCTTAAAATTAGTTTCTAGTTGCCAGTTGAAAATATACATTACCTTTTTTTACTATCTGTAAAATACTAACCTCCAGTAGGTGCTAAAATCATTTCGATTTGCTTTTCTTAGCCGATTTTTTAAACCCCTTTAATAGTTTAAAACTAACAATGCAATGAGGTTAGCCCAACTGCCACTTGGGGCGTTGTATTGTTGTCTACAACAATGCAACAATAGCCATCAATCCTCACTTTCGTTTCGGGTACTTGTACCAGTTGGATGCATGGGAACTTGCGTCGTGATTTTCTTGTGGTTGCCACGGATACCCGGAATAATGTATTGGAAATCGGGAACCCCTGAAGTCCGGGGACTTCCAGTCCTGTACTATTTTGAAACACCCCTAGGCTGGATGTTCACCCTGCGTGTCTGCGCTTGTACATGCATCTTGAACGCTGGCGCTGCGCCACTTCTCTCGTGTTCTATCGCCAATCGCCAGCATTCTTGCGCTCTAGGCTTTCGGTATGTTGCTGGCCGATTTCGGCCACGCGCAAAGCCTGGCTGGGTTTTCATTCTTCTTCAAAGAAGAAGATCCAAGCATGCAGAAAAAGCATCGCAACAGCTCAAGGGAAGAGTGAAAGTCCAAAACTGACTGTGCAGGAATGCAAAACTGGCAGGATGATTTCCATCAAAGAGAAATGCATCATGCATTGTGAAAAAAAAAAATGCTTGTACCAGGCATCACCCTGCTGTGTTCACCCTGCTTGTATCTAATGCGCAGCCTCCATCATATATAAACTCGAACGGAGCTTGAACGGAGCTTGTAGCTCATCTTTTCTTCTCTACGACTTTGTCGCTCGCTGTTTGTCCAACTCCGCGTTGACACTCCGCTTCCTACTCTTCAATCCGCAATCCTCTTGCGATGCTGCGGACTAAAGGCACACCTAGGGAATTTTGAGTCTGCTCGACCCAATCCGCCTCACCACTTCCACCAGACGCCCCTAGCGTGGGGGCTGTGGAAATCTTGGAACTTTCTACTGAACAGGATTCTTTGGAGCCTCCGCTCTCCTAGTTGAATCCCTTCCTAACCGAGCAATCCTTACCACCCCCGGCCTCCGGCACAGTGGTCACGTCTCCAATCCCCTATAGCCATCCTACTCCGTCTCAGGATCTCCGAGTCTTTGGTGAGGAACTCGCTCGAACCAAGGATTGTTATTCCCTTTTAAAATTACAAGTCAAGTCAAGGCAAGGAAGGCGACTGTCAAAGCAACTTCCACTTCCGCAACCCGCCTTTCACCATGTAACACGCTATTTACGAATAGCAGGGCGCTCATGATGCTCCTTGAAGTTACATAAACTGCTTGGCGTCCAATCAACTTCCGTCTAAACCTGAACTTGGCTGAACGCCAACAGCCGGGTAACGAGCCAGCCCTCCTCTTCAAATCAGTTAGGACCGGCTCGCACCTGTTAGCAGTTGCGTAACGTAATGCCTCAGGCTACTTCTAATGTTCAGCCCCCCCCCCCCCCCCCCCGGTATAAACTGAGAGTCTGGACAAAAGAAAGCCACTTGGTGTGGGACAGGCAACTCGAAAGATTGTCTCCCTGGACTCAGCTAAGGATAAGCCCAAGCTCCTAAACTTTTGTTTTATGCCTAATATATGTTTTCAGTGGATAGACCCCTAGCTATGCAGTAAGGAGTAAATGGATTGGAGATATTTCTTGAATTCAATCGTCTACTCTCTGAGTACATCACATATTTTGGGGGCCTGCTGTGATTTGAACCTAAACCTTCGGACAGGCAAGTTCATGTTTCCAAACCTTCGGGCTAGAAAAAACGTGAATAAAAATCTGAGCGGATGATTTTTTCTGAAGTTTTTTTCTTACCTAGTCGGGAGAAAAAATAACAACCGAAAAATTGTTGGAAGTATTCTGATGGCTTCCGGGCTTTAGAATACAACCAACTCCAAAACTTTTGGGGACAGTCTGTAGGTTGGACCTACAGCAGTCAGAATTTTTTTTTCCGGAACCGAAGCACATTGGATTTGGGAATTAAAATGCAACCCACTTTGGTTTCTGCACAGAAATTAAAGTAAAAACGGTCGTGAATGACTTTGGAGTGAGCCTTAAAAACTCATTGCAAGGAAGTTTACGACAAGGGGACGATTTAGGATCCGGCCTGTAGCTGCGTGCGCTGACAACCCTAAAACGTCGATTTTCAAAGTCTTTAAAATCTCGCGATTTGTGACATGAAGATAACCCCGTTTCTCACGCAAGTAATTAACGTTAAAATTGGGAGGTAATTTGTAGACTCTTGAGATTTACAATGCACCGCATTTTTATTCTTTGCCGATGGTAAAGGACGGCTCGAATAAAGTCACCATTTCTTACTACCTGCAAATACTAACCTTCAATAATATTGCTAAAATCACTATTTTACGCTTTTGCTGCTCAAACATAACTAAAAATCCCATTTTTTTGGTTTCTCCAGAAACTTTCTCCTCCTCCCGCTAGGGCTGCTGCTCATCTTACTACAGCGCCCCCTCTCCTGTATCTGCATCACTTCTTGAGCACGCCATTTTGGATGGTCGTGCACGTTTTTTGCTTAGAGTAATTTTGTCATATCGTTGTTAGTTTTGGACTACTTCATCCCAATTATGGCAGTGAAAGAAGCAGAAACAAAGATGCGGGCGTTTCTGAAGACATCGAAATTTGATTCGTGCAAGCACACAAAGCTTTCCAAGGATTTTCATCCACTCTGCCGACGATGTAGACCTTGTGACTTCACAACTAAACTGTGCGATTTGTGCGAACTTCATCATGCTTCCTCTGTGGTGGCAATTGTTCACATGTGGAAAAAAATCCGATCAAACAGCAGCACAGAGAACGAGGAAATCACCATTGACGCGACTCTCTAGTGACGGACAATTAAGTGTGAACCCGGATTTGAGTTTCCAGAAGTTTTCCTTGCGCAACAGCCGGCCAACACGGAATCCAACATGGCGGCGGACAAAGAAACGGGAGACAATGCGGTGGCTGGCACGCCACAGGATAGCACGATCCCTTCAACATCGATTGGCGGTGAGAAAGTAATTATGTTACAAGATATAGTGATTCCCTCGTTACCAGATGGAAATATTTTAATTGCCACTGCGACAGCGGCGGTAAATGCTGTTTTTGATGCAAAGGGAACGATACTTGAAAACAAGATTTTGTCGGGTATGGATGTTAAACTGGGGCATTTCATGGCTGATTTTTTTCATAAGATGACAAATTTTTTGCCCCAACGTGAATGTATGAAGGCTACTCCACAGGTCGACGTATCGCAGTTGGATATGGATCTAGCCTTTTTTGGTCTGAATTTTGGGGAATCCGGAAAAGTGTCGGGGTTGTAACAGCACAGGATAAAACGCAGACGGCGTTGCCGAGTGGTGAGCGATCGCCGACACGCATTAAGAGGACTTCGATGCCGGAGACTTGGATTAAAGAGGTTAGTACCCCAATTTTTCATTAACAAAGCACGGAGAACTCCGGGGAGGGGAGTAAATCCGTACAAAAAGCAGGAGCTGGGGATAAAGTGAAAAATAGTAAAACGATCGCTCCCGGTTCGGGAATTAGCGGTTCCGTTAATGCGAGGAAAGAAAAGACAACCGCAATTGGTCCTGGTGTGGATAATTTTGCAAAGTTGGTCGATAAAATGAGTGCGTTAATCGATGTTGGATTTGCACAAAGTGCCGTATGGTCGCCGCTGGCGACGCGTGATGGTAGTCCGACGGAGACAGTTAGTCGTCAAGACAAAGGGCGCTTCCGAACCGCTTGATTATTCCCTTGGTTGCCGCGTGTCGCCGCAACGGCGCTCCTTGTCGTCATGTCATCAAAGTGTCGCCGCTATGTCGCCGTGTGTCGCCGCACCGGGACGGGTCTCCACAGCATTGTAAAAAGTCACCGATGGCCTACAACAAGCGACCACACGATAAGGACGACGGAACACAAACCAAACGTGGTAAATTTACTGAAGATGAGGATAGAGAGGAAGAGGAAAATATTGATGACCCCTTCAATGAAGGACCGGGTTTTATTCCTTGGAAGTGACAATGAAGCTTCTTGGGCATACCATAATTTTCAAAGAGTGTCCTGAGAAATGTTTAAACCCTGATGCCCCCTATGGACACCTTGGCAAATGAGGGAAATATTAAGCCTGAACCTGCACATCTTCCTCAATCTGCAGTGCTTTTTCGACAACTGCTTAACACGGAAGTATTAACGCGGAAAGATGAACAAGCCATCTCCTCAAACCTTCCCCTACCACCTCATGACCCTAAGAAAGCCAAGTGGTTTTTTCGATCAACGGGCACAGGAGCCCCCAACAAGAAGAGGTGCCGTGCCTACCCGGCAGCAGAGTATGTGACCGAGTCTTGCAGTGTTGAGCTTGACTCGATGTTACAAACACCGGCGGTTATGAAAATCCCCTCTTCTCATTTTGAAGAAGACGACATCATGCTGCGGGCAAGCATGAGAGCGAGCTCACAAGCAAAACTGGCATATTCAGCGTCCACGGCGGCGTTAAAAGCCATGGCGCTTGTGAATCCCGATTTACGTAAGAACACCACCATCAGGGAATGCATGCATTTACTTAAAAGAGCATCGTCTTTTCACCAAGATAGTATAAACTGTCAGTGTCGACTGGCTCTTAACAATACGTACCGACGGAGAGACGCCATGCTGGATTCGGCTACAGGTTTACCTACGGATACGGTAGGTAAGTTAAGACTGCTTCCCATTCATGGGTCCTCGGACCTTTTCAATGGAAAATTATTAGAACTGGTCCCTGAGCTTCGGGAAAAAGTCCGAGCCCCACCCACCACTGTGCAAACTCCGAGGGGATCCAACCGGAGCCGAAACTCGTACCGACTTTCACCGAGAAGCGGACCATGGAATAACCCCTATCCGAAAGGACCACAGCAGAAGAAGAGTGGGGAAAAACTACCAGAGCGTTCCCCCTTTCTGGAACCACCCACCTCCCAACCACGCGGACGAGGATCGGAAGGGGGACAGCGTGGACGAAGTGCTTTCAGGGGAAGAGCACAAAGACCATATTATTGCAACTGACTGGAACTGGCCAGGGACCCCCCTATTCACCGGCAGGTGGGCGGGAGGCTGTCCCAACACTTTTCAGCATGGAAAAGGATTACGGAAGACCCATTCATACTGGAAGTGTTAAAAGAGGGTTACACATTGCCCTTTGTGTCAAAACCGCAGACTACAAATTACCCGCCAGATTGGCTGGTCGACACTTTACAACCCCAGAGTTGATCGAGCAGGTAAACATTCTCGTGCAAAAGGGAGCCATGGAGCTTGCACCGCCTACCCCCGGGTTCTGGAGTCCAGCGTGAGTTATTCCGAAGTAGTGGGGCGGTTCCAGGGTGATTTTCAACCTGACCTCCCTGAATCTACATTTGGCCAAGACCCATTTCCAGATGGAGTCGATCGATTCCATTCGAGAAGCCCTCAGGCACGAGGAGTTTACGGTCTCGATCGACATGGAGGATGCCTATTTACACATCCCACTCCACCCGTCGATCAGACACCTCTTCCGACTTGTATTAGGGAAGTTTTTTTACCAGTTCACTGCCATTCCGTTCGGGTTAGCCACAGCTCCGTGTGTCTTCACTCGAATGCTGAAACCAGTTCTTGCACACCTTCACCTGCATGGCATCAAGGCCCACGCGTACCTGGACGACTGGCTCCTAGGACACACGTCCGGGACGCAGCTTTCTCTGCAACTGGGGAGATACCTATCCCTGTTCGCTCACCTGGGTCTAGGGATAAACCAGAAAAAATCAAGGCTGAGCCCAGCGAAAACTTTCGTATTCCTGGGAACGGAGATCGACACGTATCTGATGACGTGAAACCATCGCTAGAAAGGATAGAGAAGACGATGAAAGCAGTGGTAAAGTTTTGCAAGAAATCGTCATCAACTGCAAAAGAGCTGGCATCTCTCATTGGATTGGTCAACTCGAATGTCAGACTTGTACCACTGGGGAGGTGGAGAGTAAAACCACTACACTGGTTTCGAAAGTAAGAGTGGTGGCCGAGAGAAAGCTGGGACGACGTTATCTCCCTACAAAACCTACCGACCGAAGCCCTAAACTGGTGGGCAGTTTGGAGGAAGGAGTACCAATGCAAGAACCAACACCAGAAAACCTCCTCTTCACGGATGCCTCCCAATCAGGTTGGGGAGCCCACATGTCAGGAGTGACGGCGTCGGGGGTTTAGGACGTCGATGAGAAAGAGCTTCACATCAACGTCTTAGAGTTGAGAGCTGTACACAGAGCGATCTTGGCCTGGGGAAAGAGGCTCCGGAACCAGACCGTGGGGATCATGAGCGACAATACCACGACCGTTGTCTATGTACAGAAGGCGGAGGGACACACTCGAGATCCCTCATGGACGAGACCACTTCTCTCTTCAAGACCTGCATACGATTGGGGATCATTCTGGTACCCTGCCACATTACGGGAAACCTCAATGTATGGGCGGACGAGTTGTCCAGGGGTGCCCGAGTACCAACCACGGAGTGGATGCTAGACCCCAAGATTTGCAGGGGATTGTTTCAACTTTGGGGAACACCGACGATCGATTTGTTTGCCACGCAATTCAACACACAACTGCCGTGCTTCGTGTCTCCATTCCCAGACGTGAAAGCCTGGGCGACGGACGCATTCTCCGTAAGCTGGGACGGGATGAATGCCTACCTGTCCCCCCCCCCCCTTCAAGCTACTCCAGAGGACGGTCAACAAACTACGGAATTCGTCCGGACAATCCATTCTCGTGGCACCATGGTGGCCTGCCGCACCATGGAAATACGGAAGGAAGACCCTGTCCCACTGCCTATCACCGAGACATCTCTGACCCAACATCAAAGGAGGACGATACACCAGAACCCCACGATTCTGAACCTTCACGGGTGGAAACTTTGAGGACCCTCTTTCGTAAGACAGGACATGACCCAGAAGTAGTGGAAAGACTCACACAATGCATTCCGTGAATCCTCTCAAAAGAACTACAACGCCAAGTGGAAGAAATGGTTTGGATGGTGTAGGAACAACAATTGTGATCCCTGCGACCCCACCATCACCAAGTTATCAGCGTTCTTCGAAGACCTTTTCCGACAAGGTCTGTCACCCAGCGCAATAAAAGGATACAGGTCGTCCATTAATTGTGTTCTCTCGTGCATCGGTGGAAAGTCAGTGGTGTCAAACTCCATTTTGACCAAGCTCATGACGGCGTTTGAAATTCAGAGACCAAGAAGGGCTACCCTCTTCCCGAAATGGAATCTCCCTCTTGTTTTACAAAGCCTTATGGGGCCACCATACGAACCGGCGAAGTCATCCTCCATGCTGTGCCTAACACAAAAGACTGTCTTTTTGGTGGCGCTCGCCTCGGCAGCCAGACAGAGCGAATTAGCTGCTTTTTCTCGGGATGATGGCCATATTCGGTTTGCGAAAGATTGGTCGGAAGTATACCTGACTTTTCCGGCACACTTTCGTGCGAAGAATAGCAAAGGTGTAAAACCTAAACCATTGTGCATAAAAAGCCTTAGGAAAAGTAGTACCACTCAAGGAAGAAAACAGGCAGCAATGCCCCATACGCGCGTTACGGTTCTATCTAAACAGAACGGTGATTTCTTACCCTACCTGTAACAGTAAACTCGTTCGCGCAACGCCTTTGTTTCTTGATATTGATAAAGACAAATACCTACCCACAGGACTCACACCATTCAAGATGGGAAAGTGGATCTGAGCGTACGAAAGAGCGTACGAAAATGGGCCAAACCATATCGATATTCCACCGGAAATCGGAGCTCATGAACTCCGAACTTTGGCAGCTTCACGGGCTTACGGCTGCGGAACGCCACTTGACGAAGTGGTTTCCACGTGTTCTTGGAGTCACAAGAACACTTTCATTCGGCACTACCTGCGCGACACCAGTGGGTTAAAAGGAAAGTCCCTTGTGAAGGAGCATGTGGTAGCAGGAAGGAAGTTGTGAGGTCCTTACTCTTTCTGACAAGTACAATTGATGTGAACATTAAGATGTGCACGAGGATGTAAAAATGGTAGAGTTTACATTCTGGTGAGAACTTTGTAGGAAATCATCCTAGAGTGAATGGGAACCATTCACCCTGTGAAACCATTCTGACGGAGGTCAACATAGAATGGTTAAGAAGGATGCTGCCAGACTGGGGAGGATAAAGACGGCCCTACGGTTCTAGGTGAGTAACATTTTAAATCAAAAAAAAAAAAAACTGATTTGGTTTTGATGGGTATGTTTTTTACCTCTAAGAAACGACTCCTGGGTTCAGTGGGTGAGAACCCACCGCCTTAATGATGAATTCAACAATATTATTGAAGGTAAGTATTTGCAGGTAGTAAGAAACGAAAATTTTAACAGGTAAAATTAGTTTTTACCAGCCTAAAATACTTACCTTCTATAAGAACCCACCCGCCTCCCCACAGTCACTGAACTGGAGTGTTCACGAAGTGAGATGCAGATACAGGGGAGGGGGTGTCCCTAGCGGAAGTAGAAAGTTTCTGGAGAAACAAAAATAATGGGATTTTTAGTTATGTTTGAGCAGCAAAAGCGTAAAATAGTGATTTTAGCAATATTATTGAAGGTAAGTATTTTAGGCTAGTACAAACTAATTTTACCTGTTAACATTTTCGTTTTACTGAAAAGTAAATAAAGATTGCTCACAAAACACTGAGTAGTGAAATAAAAACGCTACAGATCTTTGTAAGAGTGGAAAAAGTGAAGAAGCACACTTTTGAAGCTACGAGAGAAAGGCAAATTGACCAGTGGTGAGCTAACTGAGACCTCATTTTGAAATCATTTTGGCTAGTATCTTAAGAACTTAGGTTTGTGACGCAAAACAGACTAAAATTGAAGTGCAGTAAGTGTGAATATAAACCTTGGAAGGGATCCAAACTGAAGAGGCACTTCTCAGAGAAAAAAAAAAGCGGGGACGCTAAAATTTTTTTTTCCAACCAGTGAAAATTACGAGTTTCATGGCTTGTAATTGAGCGAAAGAACCTTCTTTGTCACGCCTAAACTAGTGATAAGTCCTGCTATGGAAAATTCACGAAAACGGGCGAGAACTGGGGAAAGCAGAAATGCACCCTTAGTCGAAGACTTAGGAGAGGGTCTGGACGATTCTTGGGAGAATGATGATGACCCTTTTGCGCCTGAATTTTCGGGTTCAGAAAGAAGCTTATCACCACCCGTGCTAGAACGTTCAGATATGGAAAATACGTGTAGAAGTGATTCGGTTCACGCAAATTTTTGAAATTGGGCTGAACACTGCCCAGCACCTGAAGACTTTCGGGAAAATATATTAGAACGTGAGGAGGGCCTGTCACCCCAACCATTTTGCCCTCAACAGACGAGAAATCGCACTGTTGAGAGAGGCAGAATAGCACGTAATCCTCGTAGCCGTGATCCACAGGAAGCAAACCCCAACAGAGTGGACCAGACTACGTGCGGTACGTAACCGTGTGAACTGGCAATAACCGGTACACCAGGAACCGGAAGTACATGTGGAGGAGACGTGAGCCTCGACATGACTATGATATGTTGCCAGAAAGGCAAAGAAACACTGGGGGGTACAGTAACCCACAGTCGGACTAGCCGCAACGAGGACAATAGGGGTGAAACCTATGGTCGTCACAACGATTTTTCAGAGCACACCTCTGCACGGAACCCTTTTCAAGGATTCCAGGTGTAGGCTGCAAAAGTCGACATGCCAATTTACACCGGGCCTGCCGATGAAAAATCGCCTAGTGAATTTCTGCAAAGGTTGGACATGCATCAGGCCTTGCAGATTTGTATGTGTTAGGGACGATCATTCCCCTCGCCATGCAAGGTGATAGTTCAGGGTTTTTGGACCTTTTAGGACTTGGGAAGCGTTTGTGGACGACTTCAATTTGGAATTCGAAGGCCCAAATTTTGAAGGCGACCTAAAACGAGAACTGGAATTAAGGACTCAAGTTCCTGACGAACCTTTTTCCAGTTACGCCCAAGCAATCAATGAATATTTTGACAGGTTGTGGCCTAAGTCATCTGATTCAGATAAAATTAGGCACAAAATGGCAATATGCACCCTGATTATCGACAGCATCTTGAGGGTAGACGGTTTGACTTCCATCCGAGGATTGGTTAAAGAACGTGGAAAGGTCAGTAGGCTACTGGTCGCCCAGTGATCCTACCGGCCGCCGCCCGACTCATCCCTGTCGGTAGAACCAAAGCTGGCTTGGCGGAGCTACGCACACGTAGCGCAGGAAAGCCAACCCGCAAAAAATCCGGCGGTGCTTCGCATCAACCAAACGCGCGCACAACCGACAACCAGGTTTCACGGTGTAGAACCCGTATGAATGGCCGCTTTAGACCCGAGAGGGTACAGAGCAGGTCGGTACGGCATGGTACAGGGGACCAGTAGTACTAGTAGTAAATGCAGCCCCAAAGGTAGCAAATGTACAAAAGGCTAGTGCCACAAAAGAGACTGAAAAACAGCAGCAAAAGGTACAGAAGCCTTTTGATGGAAGCTGTTGGACGTGTCCGGTTCCGGACACAGGTCAAATAGGTGTCCGAAAAAGCCAAAAAACGTGGAAGACGGTCGTTAACCTGGTTAAACAAGGTTGCGACCGGGAAGAACGAAGATTGGCAAGCAAAAGCAGGACTTTGGAGGGGCACGCTAAAACTTTTTTTTGCACCAAATGTGTGGTGTCGTTACTTGTGGCACCACAATGGCCGCTTTCAAGTTAGGTTCCTTTTTGTTAACCATCCTAGTTAGACATAACTAACTCTACTAGGCTAGCTTGCTTATATTGTTATTGTCATTATACCATACTTCCTGTCACATGACCATCCACACTGTATATAACAGCTTGACAACAGGAAGTAAACTGTCTCTTCAGTTGTAGCTTACACAACACTTGTTTGTCTTCTTTATGCCATAGTTACCCACGTGGTGCAAAGGTGTACCAGCCAGAGTACACTACAAAATGTTCAGCTTTTCAAAGGGCTAGACGAAACTAAGGGTGGCAATGTACCTTTAATTACTGTTAAAGTTGCAGGCACACCATTCTTAGTGTTAATCGACACTGATGCCTGTTCGACGATAAGTTCCGGTGCTACAGCACGACTTTTGCAGGCAAAGGGCGTGAAGTGGCGCAGGGATTGTTGTATCCAATTTATCTTGGCTGCCAGAAAAATCCAAGGTGATGGGTACATGAGATCGACGATAAGGTGGCCTGGTGGTTACAATACTCAGCAAACTTTTTTAATCTTGGAAAGTGCTGCTGATAATGTAATTCTAGGAAGGGATTTCATGGCAAAAATAGGACTTGTACCAGACATCAAGCAAGGTGGCTGGCTCATTGGTTCTGAAGAGCAGGAAATTATCTCTTTTTGCTAAAGTTGGGCAGCAGACGAAAACTGAACAACTAAAGCAACTTGATGTAGGTTTAGAGAGAGAGCAACGTGTCAAGGATGATGAAATCTTGGAGAAAAAAAATCCAAGAAGTTAACTGTTCTAATACACGACGTAAGCAGCTAAGAAGGTGTATAAACAACTATAAACATGTTTCAACATCTAAACGAGGCAGCACACATCTCTACGAACACAAGATCGAGATCAAACCTGGTACACGACCAATTCGTTTGCCACTCCGACCT
Organism: Lithobius niger; assembly: GCA_023313725.1. NCBI lineage: Eukaryota > Metazoa > Arthropoda > Chilopoda > Lithobiomorpha > Lithobiidae > Lithobius > Lithobius niger. Next base: position 172,759 of record JAHWFP010084619.1, read on the forward strand.
GTAAACAAGGAGACTAGAGCTATCATTGAATCACAAATGGTGGAGTGGATTCGTGAAGACGTCATTGAGCACTCAGTGTCACCTTGGGAAGCTGTACCGTGTCTTGCCCTGAAAAGGGGTGAGGAGGGGGCTAAACAATTTTTTCTTGACTACAGGCTTGTCAACGCCAAGACTGTGAAGGACTCACAGCCAACCTCTTAATGCTAGCAAAGTATTTGCAATGCTGGGTAAAGCTAAGTGGTTTACAGTTCTCGACATGAAATCGGGATGCTTGCAAATTGGAATGGAAGCTGATAGCAAAAAGTACACCTGTTTTCATTGCCACATGGGGGCATATGGCAGTTCAAAAATAGGCCATATGGGCTCTGTAATGGGCCTGCATCTTTTTCTAGGGTCATGGATCTGGCTCTAGGGCATGCTATGTACTCCCATACGATATGCTACGTAGACGATTTGATAATCTGCTCAATGGATTACAAATCTCATCTGCTACACATGGCAGATGTACTGGATAGGCTTGGAAAAGCTGGGATGACAGTAAATCTGAAAAAGGCACACTTTTGTGCAAAGGAAATTTCCTATCTTGGGCACTTAATTCGTCCTCAAGAGATGTCACCCATACATCAGGGATTTTCACGTCAAAGCTAGCAGTCTTTATCAGTTGTTAAAGGGAGACGCAGTCTGGGAGTGGAAGCAAACACACATCAGACGCGGTGCAACAATTAAAAGACAGTTTAGCAAACTGTGTTTTGGCACTACCAGACCTAGACAAGCGTTTCGAAATTTCCACGGACGCGTCGGGAGTAGGTTTTGGGTGTGTCATCTCTCAAGTCGAAGGATGTGGGCTTGTACCAATAGCATTTGCAGGTAGGAAACAGACGGATTGCGAAAAAAAAACACTGCGTGTCTGAGCAAGAAATGGGTGCCGTAATGTATGCCGTCAGGAAAACGGCCCTTTTCTGATCGTGACAGACCATAGTGCATTGTCATTCTTGAAGTCCTTGAAACAACCTTCAGGAAGACTGGCAGGATAGATTTTGGAACTTCAAGGAATGGATTTTGAAATCCTTTACAAGAAGGGTTCCCTAAACCAAGTGGCAGATGCAATCTCCAGGATGTGAGGACGAATCTAAAGGCCCCATACTGGAAGTTGATTGTAAGGTGGAACAAGTTAAGGTAGCTGAGAGACCCAATTGATTTCCAAGTCTGGATGATATCCGTAAGGCGCAGGCTGGTGACCCTTGGTCATCGCGTCAGATTACCAAGTTAGGTAATGTAGCTACAATGCATTTAGCTGAGGACGGAGACAGCCCCAAACCTGGGATATGCTGTCTGCGTGACGGGATCTTATGCAAAGCCTATGTTTCACGTAACGTTCATGATGTGGTTGAAGGTAATACATGTTTCAAAGCATTTTTACCGAAGTCGCTACGTCGCAACGCAATTGCTGCAATTCCTGCATCACCTTTGGGCGGCCATTTTGGAATGTCCAAAACTCTGAAAAGAATGCAAGAATTGGTGGAATGGATTGGCATGAGGAAGGATATTGTAAAGTTCGTTTGCTGCTGTGAGAAATGTCAAGACTTGCAAAACTGAAACTTCGAAACCTGCAGGGCTCCTGACCACAATGGATCCCCCAGTTCTCCTTAAAAACGAGTATCACTTGACCTTCTGGGACCGTTACCGGCAACCCCTGGACGACGTTGAATACTCGTAGTCCTGGATGAATTCAGTTCTTGGGATGAACTGTATGCTCTCAGGACGGCTAAAGCGAAGCAAGCTGCTGAATGCGTCAAAGATGTCTTAAAATGGGTTTTTTTTATTCGTATTTTGTCAGACAACAGACCTTGCTTCATAGCCTAAATATGGAAAAGTCTGTGGAGAGACTAGGGAATCAAAACTCAGTATCTTACAGCCTTCAATCCAAAATCAAACCTCGTTGAGAGACATAACAAAATAATAAGACACATGTTATGTTGTTTTGCATCTGCTCTCCGAGAATGAGATTTACATTTGCAGGAATTCGCTTTTACAATGCGGAGTTCTGCGTCCGATCTACTAAATTTACACCAAGTGAATTGAACATCGGACGAAACCCAACTGGTCCGTGGGGTCTTGAGCTCTTTCAACTAACGACGCGACAGCTCCCCGCAAAAACATGTGACCTGGACGAGGTTCAAACGCGAATCGTGCAGTGTTTTTTTGAGATGTATGAACTGGTGAAACAGTCTATGAAAACATCAAGGGCACTGAAAAAAGTCTACTTCGACGAACGGCATAGGCCTCTTACACTAAATGTAGAACTGGGCTGTTTGTTATTTCGGCACAAAAATCCGAAAAAAACATTCATGCTACGTGATGTTTGAAATGGGAAAGAAATTGGCCCACTCGTCATTTCACAGCTCAAGCCTTACGCTTTTCCAGAGGGCCGGTCGTGCCTACACCCTCAAAAAAGAAAGCTATTCCTAGGACTCGAGAAATGGAATCAGTAAACCGCTACAAACCCGCTCATTCGAACAACCTGAGAAAAAGGTAGAAAACGAGTGGGGGGGGGGGGTGCGAACAAGTTCTGATTGTCCGGTTTTTATCCTGTGTGTTAACGCACCTAGGTCGGTTTAAAGCCTACAGACCAAGGAAATCGCAAGATTTTAAGTAATAATGCTGGATGGGTACGGATTACCATGCAATGGCATGTACCAGAGGCCAGGGAATTATTATTGCGGACTTAACATACTAAAATATGGTCTAGAACAGTCTATATCACAGCGTGGGGGTCAGACACAGAATTTATGCTCAAATACAGAATAAAATGTATTTTCATCTAAAATCCACCTTTTTTGCAACAAATTGTGGAGGGGGGGGGAGCGGAGGTTCCTCTCTTCCTTTAATCGACAGCAATTTTAAGATATTGAATGGGAGAAAGGGAGATGGCCAATTTTTCACCTGGTCTTAAGAAGAAAAAAACCGGTGGAGTGGGGAAATTGGACGTAGGTCAAATTTTCTCAGTTTTATAAACTCCCCGACTTTTTTTTTTACTCCTAAACGCACTCGCTACAGTTTGTTTGCAATAAAAGCATGGTTAACAAGAAAAATTTCGATTACCTCACTTGTGAAGTATGCTGCAATCCGGCCTGCAGTGAATCGGAAATAAAAATGATGTTGTTATTCGAAAATTGGAGACGATCGATGCATACGTAACTTCCGGCTGTGTTAAAACTGATCAGCTGGTTAGAAACACAAGAACACATCATGGATATGACGTGACAGCGGACCTGTGGGAGGAAGGCACTCTGACCTGGCATAAATACTGGGTCAATCCGGGTCCAAAATCACATGCTGCAGTGGCAGATCTTCAGACACATCCTGTTGGGAAGAAAGAGGTATGCGTCCTCAGGCCAATCAGCAAAAACCTTTGCGGCAAAAAAAAAAAAAAACTTTGGAGAAGAACTTTTTTTCAAAACCAGTTGGGAGAAGAGAAAAACCGATGGCAACTGGAGGTCAACACCTGGAAGCACCACCACCACAGCGTCGCAGATGCCAGAAGGCGAGGCGACAAGGGAAGATGGTGAAGGCGGATGCTAAGAAGACAGAGAGGACCAACCAGCATAAAGGGGGGGGGGGGACCTCCAAGAGCTCCTGTGAAGACCCCCAGAGCTGGCCGCTCTACTTCGTGAAGCAAGAGGCGTCGCCGATCGAGGTGGAAACTGCAACAAGCGACCAAGATTTGCGGACAAATCCACCCAGACAACAACGGCTCACACACAACACGTGGGTGCACAGGTTTGGACTGGTCCAAGCGGGCGGAAATGCTTTTTTTCCTGTTCTTCTGTACAAAATCCGTCGAGCATTAGAACAGCGAAGTAAAGAAGTATACGTTGCAGTTGGGCAAGGAGGGCCATCCGGCGGCAACCATCGTCAAACATCAGTTCCAGAACTACTTGCCAGAACCAATGGAAAACCCATGGGGCGTCCCATTCATGGAAGTCAAACATTCTACAGCGTCCACCGAGGGCACAGACTCTAAGGACTTGTGACAAACTACGGGTAATCCAGAGGTCATTCCATCAACAAGCAAGTAGTTCGAGGAGGTGGACGAAAGGAACTTGAAGTTGACGGCTGCCCAGGAAAGCGAGCAGGACGAGCATTTGCTCATATGTGCTGAGGACGTCATGGAGTTGGATATCTCTTACGAGGAAAATCCGGGAAAGAAGGACAATTAGAAATTCATTCTGGTGAGAAACCCTTCAAGTGCGGAGTGTGAAGTGAGTGGTGAACCTGAAACTGAAATTAATAAGGTGAATACTTACCTGGAACTTACCTTACGATGTGGAAAGAAGCCTTTTAAGTGTGGTGAAAAGTCAAAAGTGAACTCTGGTTTTAACCGGTGATGTTTCTTTTTAGAAACCGTTCAAGTGCATCTTAAAAAAACACTAACTTTTTGAACTTTGCGATTCGAAATCTGTTGTTCAAACTGGTGAAAAGCAATTTGAATGTAGTGTTGTTTAGCTTTGAGACTGAACATTTAATTTCCAGGAGGCCTGAATTGGTTGTAAATTTTATTTATTTTTATTTAGCTTTTTGAAATAAACTTTTTGAGGCATGGCTAAATTGGACCATGTAGGGTTTAAATTTAGGGACTATATGTGAACTTGTGTTTTTTTTATATGGTATAAAATAAACTTGACTTGAACTAACTTTATAAACCTTATTGCAGGCTTAGAGGGTACTGAGTAATACATAAGGTAGGTTTCCCTTTGCCCTAAGCAAAAACTTGGGGGGGGGGGGGGGGGGAGATGTAACATGCTATTTACGAATAGCAAGGTGCAACATAAGTGAACGCTCTTGGTGCACCTTTTAGTTACATAAGCTGCTTGGCGTCCAGTCAACTTCCGTCTAAACCGGAACTTGGCCGAACTCCTGTTTAACTCTCCTGTTAAAACCAGTTAGGTCTGGCTCACACCTGTTAGCGGTTTTGCGCAACGTTATGCCTCAGGCTACTTCTGTTGTTTTGCCCCCCCCCCCCCCCCCACCTATAAATTGAGGGTCTGGACAACAGAAAGCCACTTGGTGTGGGGCAGGCAACTCGAAAGGTCTTTGTGACCAATTACCTCATCAGCCATCTCTACTAGAACAATCCACTACACTCCTCACCACACTCCTGTGGACTGGGAGATTCTTCTTGGCTTTGGTGTGCCACTGGAATTAGATAAAGAACCACCTCCTCCTCGTCCAGGTCAAGAAAACTTCTTTCGTCCGATTGGTGACGGCACAGCGAACCCTCGCAACTTCAATACCTACCCACAGTCCGAATTTTTAACAGCGGATGCCAAGATGGACTTTAGTTCTGATTTGTTTCTTCCCCGCCGAGCATCTGTCCCCGTCTATGTACTTCGCGACAATGACCACCTACTCTGCCTAGGCCTACGAGCCGCTTCTCAGGCGGACCGCCTTAGCTCGGCCGCCAACGCACTATGTGAGCGTCTTTTACTCCGATCTGCTTCCCGACGACACTCGCCAGCTAGCATTTCTGATCAACCAAGTGTTTCACAAAAGCTGTTTCCCAACATACCACGCCATGAACTGCTTCACCAGGGCTTTGTTCAATTCAATACTACTACTTCTCCGAGAGGTTGCTCTCAACACCGCAACAAATCTGCATGACTCAACGCGTTACATTTTGCGGAATCAGCCAATCTACGAATCCGATACCTTATTCCGCAGTCTAATCCCAAAAGTCGCTCCCCATTTGGACATTTCTCCCAAGCCTCGGTCGCAAAAATGTCAGTTCAAACGCCACTACCCCACTCCTCCTTTTCACACCGAAACACTCAAAGAGGACTGGGGCCCCCAACGTGGCTAAGGACAGTGCTCCGCCGTCACTTCCTCAATCGACTTCGTCCTTTCCGAATCGGGCCCAGTCCTGCGGCCGTGGACAATCCATGAGCCGATCTCCACTCTGGACAGCCGGCACTGTCGTTCCTCCCCACAACCAAGGTCAAAGGGACGATCAGTGTATTGATATTTCCCCACCCCTACAAGCCGTAGGGGGCAGACTTCGTTTTCGTGCCAAAGAATGGCGATCCATTACTTCCGACCCAGTGATTTTATCAATATTCAGGACGGCTTCAAGCCGAAGTTCTCCTGTCCTCCGCCACTTTGCCAACCACCCTGGGACGTGGAAATTTCTCCGTCTACTCCACAATGCGCAGAAGTTTCCTTGCTTCTATTAAATTTAAATTAAATTAAAAATAATGTACAGATGTACATCTCAAACTATAAAAAAACAAATAAAAACACAAAAAATAACACAAACGCCTTCATCAAGCCACTCTCCCAAGAGAGGATTTAAAGTCAGAAAGTTTAAAGTTATTCACACACTCCTTCGGCAGGTTATTCCACTCTGTGACAGTTCTAGGGAAGAAGGAGTATTTGAAGAAGTCAGTTGTTGGCTGCCAAACCCGAAGTTTAAAATCGTGATCATTTTTGCCATAAAAGTATGGCCTAGCCAACCGATCTTCAGCATTAATGATGGTATTCCCATGCACAATTTTGTGAAGAAGAGTAAGCCTAATGTTAGTTCTACGCTCAGACAGATACTGTAGGCTAAGGTTTCTGCCATTGAACTAACACTGGAAAAGGAACTAAAATCGTTCCCAATAAACCTAACAGCTCTCTTTTGCACGGCCTCTAACCTGTCCACATAAGAATGCTGGTAGGGATCCCAAACAGCAGCAGCGTATTCCAGCATAGGCCTGACCATGGTTTTGTATGCTGTGAGTTTGGTAGGTGTAGTGAACCCACGGAGTATCGTACTCAAAAAGCGTAACTGCTTTGAAGCACGACCTGCAATGTTACCTATGTGGGTATCCCAATTTAGGGTGTTATTTAGGGTAACTCCTAGGATTTTCATCTCAGTAACACGAGGCAGGTTTTCACTTCCAACATTATAGTTAAAAATCACTGGAGTTTTCGCTCGAGTAATCGACATAATTGCAGATTTGAGAGGCTGTATACCCATTCCCCAAGTGGAGCACCAATTACTAACACGATTGATAAGAGTCTGGAGGGTAACAGCATCAAGATGTGTGCAGACTTTCCTTAACAAAGTGCTATCGTTAGCAAAAGCCGACCCATCATTACCAATAATATCCATCAAGTCATTCATGTACACAATGAAAAGAAAAGGTCCACACACAGAACCTTGTGGAACTCCTGAGAGCACATTTTGCCTACTTGACGCAACTCCATTTATAACCACACACTGAGTTCTGTTACTTAAAAACGAGGCAAACCAATCAGCCATGTGACCAAGTCCATACCCACGCAACTTATGAATAAGCAAAGCATGAGGGACCCTATCAAAAGCTTTTTCCAGGTCCATGCTAACAATATCAACCTGTCCATCCCCCTGAACTGCTTCAGCAATTTTGTGGACAAGTTCAACCAAAAGAAGATCAGTAGAGGCCCCCTCCCTGAATCCAAACTGATTTTCCCGAAGCACATTTTTCTTCAGTAAATAACAAAGACAATGCTTAACAACAATATGTTCGAGCATTTTGCAGATATTAGATGTGAGAGAAATAGGGCGATAGTTGTTTGGGTCTTGCTTGTCTCCTTTTTTATGCAGGGGCACAACAGATGCAGTCCGCCATTTGAGCGGCACGTAACCACTGCTGATAGACTTATTAAAGATAAAAACAATGTATCTAGCACTGACTTCAGCAGAAAGTTTAAGTACAGTAACCGGCACCTCACCAGGGCCTGGAGATTTTGCACTATCAAGATTTATGATAAGGTTCAAAATGCCCTCGTAAGACACATTTACATCATTGATTTCGTCAGGGAGATCAATGCTAAAAAGAGGAAGAGGGCTAGTTTCATCGAGAGTGGAGAAATTCTTTGCAAAGGTGTCATTGAGAGTATTTGCCATAAGTTCTATAGAAAGGAGCGATCTGCAAAGTGTGCGGACCACTTCGACCAGGTTTTTACAGCAGCATCTTTCTTTGCCCCCAAAAGACGGGAGGCTCCCGCCTCATTTTCAGTCTTTAGCCTCTCACCGTTTTATTCACAATCCCCATTTTCAGATGGAAACAACATATCCTCAATCCGCAACTCTCTTCAACCCCTGGATTGGACAATTTCTTTAGATCTAGCGGACGCATATCTTCACATTCAGCTTCATGCCTCTGTTCAGCACCTATTTCGGTTTCTTCACGACGGAGCCGTTTAAGAGTTCCGCTGCCTACCATTTGGTTTCAATGCTGCCCGTTAGATTTTCACTCTTGTGCTTCGACCAGTACTGGCTCACCTACATCAGCAAGGCATTCGCATCCATGCATTTCTAGACTACTGCTTCCTACCTCACCACGATCCATCAACTCTCTCCGACAACCACATCGTCGTGTCTCTTTTAAGACGGCTCGGTCTGGGTATCAACCTGCCCAAGTCTCTCCTTCATCCTGCTCAGTCCTTCCTCGGAGTATTCTTCGATCTCATCCTCTCCACAGTAATGCCTTCCCCACAACGGATCGAAAACCATCTGATCACGACCCGAACCTTTCTCCTTCTTCCCCTTTACAACTTTCGCGACTTAGCCTCCAAAATCGGCACTGTGGATTCTTTTGCAGATCTTGTCCTGTACGGAAGATGGATGGCCAGACTCCTGCATCATTTCCGGACTACCGAATGAGGCAGTCCGCAGCAGGCGCTCAGCCTCCCGGCTCGGCGACTCGATCCGTCCTTCCCGTTTTCAACAATGAACTGGTGGCTAGATATTACCAACCTGACTGCTTCAGTTCCACTCCACGAGCCTCTACCACAAGTTCACCTATTCACAGTCGCATCACTAACAGGATGGGGAGCCCATATCAACAACATGTCAATCTCCGGCAGTTGGGATCCCAACCACTCCGAAGACTTCAATCTATTAGAGCTTCGTGTAGTCCTCCTCGGCTTGAGACACTTCCAAACTCAGCTTGCGGGACTGGTAGTCCAAGTACATGTAGACAACACTACCGCTATAGCTTCCCTTTGGAAAAGGGGCTGGACACGTTTCTTGTCCCTCCACCTCATCACGTCCAAAATTTTTCAACTTTGCATTCTCCATCGCATTGCCCTGCTTCCACTTCATATTCTCGGCAACCTGAATGTCATTGCCGACTCCCTCTCACGCCGTGTCCCATCAACCAGCAAATGGACTCTGAACTCCTCGATTTGCACCAGCCTCTTCCTACCATGGGGTCGACCAATGGTAAACCTATTTGCCACGAGGCTCAATGCCAGACTTCCTCACTTCGTCAGTCCTCTCCAGGACGTTCGGGCTTGGGCAGTGGATGCCCTAACGTTGGACTAGAACCACCTATACGCCTACGCATTACCACCGCCACGCCTTCTGACCCTAATTATTCGCAAGATTGCACAGACCAAGGAATGATTCCTCCTTATGGCACCGGACTGGCCATCAGCAGCATGGTTCCCAGCACTTCTCAACCTTCTCATCGACACACCTCGCCCACTCCCACTCCGCAAGGATCAGCTAACACAACGCACGAACCAGTCCTCCACCCGATCCATAGGCACTACGCCTTCACGGGAGGATGTTATCATCCGACTCCTCCGAACAGCAGGAGTTTTTGAAGAAGAGGCCCACCGCAATACATCCTGAACTGTCTGGACGTCAACCAACAACATCTATGACAGCCACTGGCAACGATGGTTTCATTGGTGTCTCCAAGAACAAGTTGATCCTGTCCACCCTCCTACTGCCCAACTCCTCCGCTTCTTCACAGACTTATTCAAAAGCGATCATAGGGACTCCACAATCCTCGTATACCGATCTGCCCTAAACGCAATTTTTCGGGCAGCTGGACACTCCCATCTTCTCAAGGACTTTCATATCTCGTCCTCGTGCATTCCTTTCGACTCGACAGACCACGAGAAACAAAACAATTCCCAGACCTTTCCATTGTCCTCTCCGCACTCCTTGCTCCGCCTTACGAACCCAGGGATTCCAGTCCCCTGATACATGTCACCAGGAAGATGGTCTTTCTCATTGCTCTAGCAGCTGCTCTACAGTGTAGTGAACTACAAGCCCTTTCGGCTACAACGTCAGATTGTTTTTTTCTAGAAGACTACGCCAGTGTCACCCTTACTCCACGAACCTCCTTCCGAGCCAAATCACAAAAACCTGAGGAACGGACTCGTCCGTTCATTATCCCGTCTTTTTCACGCATACTCGGCAACGACCAAGAACGAGCTCTGTGCCCTGTTCTTGCAGTCCGGTTCTATCTAAAAGTCTCCAAGCCGCTTCGTTGTGGCCGAACACAGTTGTTTATCCCCTATTCTAACAAAGTTGACACCACTTCAACCCATATGATCACCCGGCGCATGGTATAGCCCCCCCCCCTCCCCCTGCAGACTTATGTCAAATTAATTTGTGGGATCCGCCCCCTACCGGGGGGGGGGGGGGGGCTAGTCGTGATGGCGCCCGCCGCCTTTGACAAGGTCTGTGGAATGCTAAAAAAAAGGTAATGATATTTTCATAGCAACTAGAAACTCCAAAATAACAGTATTACCTGGTTGATTTTGGTTTCTATTGCCTTGTGAAAATACGCATTACCTTTGTCCCACCCTCCTCCCCTCTAGTCGCCATCTGGGCACAATAGAGGTTCAAAAAGATGAGCTACAAGCTCCGTTCGAGGAGCTGCGGACTGCGCACTTGGAGGCTGCGCACTAGGATGCGCAGTGGGTAGCAAAGCGGATGGATATCTTCGAATTAAATTCTGTAAATCAAACAGCATTAGGAGAAGTGAATGCTTAAAATAAGGTAATATATATTTTACACAAGGCAATAGAAACCAAAATCAACCAGGTAATACTGGTATTTTGGAGCTTTTATTGCCGACGAAAACTTCCGATTACCTTTTATTTAAATAACCGCGCCGGGGTAGGCAGCCCGCCCCCGAGCTCTATTATCCTTAGCTTGAAAGTTGGCTTCCCTGCCGGTCTCGTAACTCGAACAGGAACTGGCTCCGTCTATATAAGCGGATCGCAGCAGAGCGCAGCATCTTTCTTCCTAGGGCAGCCGCTGAAGTGGTTGCTTCGGAGCTCTCCATTCATCAGCAAGAAGAGTCCATCCTTCCCAGTCGCGGTTCCTGTGACCCTTACCGTCCATAGATGTGAAGGGTGTGCCCAGGGTAACCGGACCGGGATGGCTCCGCCGTCGTCCACAGTGATCTGCATGATTCCGTTGTCCGAGCGGTTCGCTATCTGAAGCGAGTTCTCGAGCCGCGTTTGCGCTACCTCCCTCCAAACCGCCTTCATGGCAGGCGGAGGGGAGGAGGGGGCAGATCACCGTCCAGGTTGCTATCCACTTCACGACTCAACAGCTACGTACCAGGACCGACGCTTCATTCGCGGCTAGTTCCTGTTATCAATGATTCCTGTTCCCACTATCCGCCTGCCCCATGCAGGCTGTGTGTCGCTTATGGTGGTATTGTTGTTGCTCTCGCCTCGATTCTCCGCCTGGACTTGGCTCGGTTCCCCTTGCTGCGTATCGATTCCGGCACTGCTTGGCGGCCACGACCAGTGGGCCGGAACCGGGCCCCAGCATCCAATCTGGGTCCCTTAGCAACCCTCTTCCGCCAAGGTTCTTCACGTGTCACCATTCCGACTGCTACTGAAACTACGGTTCCTCTAATCGAACCGTCGTCTCGATTCCGTTCCTGTTTAGACATCAGTACACCAGAACTGGGCCCCTGCACAATCCAGTCCCTTTTCAGACTGCGATCTGCTATCATCCTGCCTCACTGTACGACTGTTTCTTGCTGAATCCATGTACCGCCTTTGTAGAACCTGTGTTCGGTCCGATTCCGCTTCATATCACGAACAACAAGGCTTGAACTGGGCCCATACTCCGAGCCTGGGCCCTTTTACGGATCACGTTTCGCCAGCGTCGATTCCTGACGAAGATCACCATCCCAACCTCTTCACATGCTCTTCAGTTCCACTTGTTCTCATCCTCCAGGACTCGGACCGGGTCTCAACACCCGGCCGTGCCCCTTATTGGTCACGATCCGCTGTCTTCCTGCCGCGATCCACTGCCTTCCTGCCTCACCACACGCCTGTACCAAGTGCCACCTCTGTAGGACTGGTGTTCGGCCCGATTCCGCTTCGTATTACGAACAGCGAGGCTCAGACTGGACCCTTAGACGGACCACGTTCAGCCGGCCATCTACCTTCTTGACGTGAGTACGTCGGTTCCTGAAGAAGACCGTCATCTCGTCCTCTTAGCACGTTTTACAGTGCCGCATATTCTTGTCTACTAGTACTCTGATTGGGCCTCAACACCCGGCCCGGACCCTTTTGCGGTCCGCAACCTACTACCTTCGTGACGCTGGCGATACTGCCGTTTTCATCGAATATTGCTCTTCCTGTACCTACCGGCTTGCGCGCTTGATCCCCCAGCATGGAACCGAATCCCTACATCCGGGCCTTAGCTGTTCACGATCCGCTATTTCCTTGCCTTCACAAGCACTACGGTTCCATTCTGCCTGTTCACCAATCAGCTGGGATGTCTCCTTTATTCTAGCATTGCCTAGGGACGGCCTTTCTGCTCTGCAACTTGAGCTCCGGTCCGTTCTCTTCTTCATGAGTAAGCAAGACTTCGGGCCCTGGCTAAGCCGGGCCTGGCACCATTTTTCTACGTTCCGTTCTCAGTTTTTTATCCCTCGAGTTAGGGATCGTTCGGTTGTTCGTGGGTTCCAACTACAATTGCTTCACCATTCTTCATTCGTGACTCACGATTCGGGCGTAGGCTCGAGGCTGGGCCCGGTTCCCTTTTCTTCATCCCACGCTTGCCTTTCGGCCGACGATCTCTTGGTTACTCAGGACAGCTCCTATGTTCTTTCCGCACCGTGCTGTTTTCTTTCCAACGGACTGTGCTACGAAGCTCCTTGTTCAATTCATCTTCGATTCCGTGCACTGTAAGCCTACACCACTACAAGTCTCAAGACGTACTTCGAGCCTCTTGCTTCGCCACCATACGATTCTGGCCTCTACTACAGAACCTCCTGTTCTACAACCTTGCAATTGCGGATGTGCACTCGAGCTCTTGATCGCAGGAGGGTAGAGGCTCGGTCCCAGTGCCCGGGCCTAGCACCTCAGTGGTAACAACAACATCATGTCGACGTGTCTTAGAAGATCTCCCCCAAGGTGTGTATCTTGATGACCAACGAGCTGCTTCATTCATGGCGATTCCTGATTCACGACGATTCCTAATTCCTGCTTCACGACGATTCCTGATTCATCAAGTCCTTTGGTCCGGGCGGCCCCTCGCCATTCCTCGGGTCCGCCACTGTTCCTGGTTCCCCCGATTCCCCTCACGTTACCTTTCGCCCCGATTCATTCCTGTTCGGTCTTTGATAGAAGGTGGGGGCAGAGCGTGCAAGGCGATCCCGGTACCGTAGGGCCATGACTGAGAACGCGGTCCTCCTAACCTAACGTAAGAGCCGCTTGGAGTTATGGAAAAGGTACAAGAGGCGTGGATTGCTGGAAGCTTCTTAGACCACAGCATACAGAAGGGAGGAACGAAGGAAAACAGAAATAGTTGAAGGTTACACACTTCATTCGCCGGCGAAATTGGGGAACACACAGTTTATTGGCCGACGTGGCCCACTTATAGTCTAGAAATATTGTTAGGCTGGATGGTCGGTCTAGTTGACGTTTCCGTATGGAAAGTAATAGGGATAATGGCAATAAGCCTACTTAGTTTCATTCCGTTGGGGAAGGGTCCGCTGGTATGGGTTTCAAGGATGTCTCCTTCCGTCCCATCCATGGATTCCTTACCAGGAGAAGCTTGGGCCAACATGGATCACATACTTATGGAAAGTTCCACGCCCGTGGCAAGGGCAAACATAGTCACAAATCCAGACCTTCAGCAGAACCAAAACTTCAGCCAAGTAACATGTTTTCAAAAACAATAATGCAGAGGATTTGATTTGGGGGAGTAACTTCTATTGTTGCAGGGAGCCTTAAACAATACTTAACATTATATTGTTAAGCAACAAGTACATGACTACAAATGCTAATTACAAATACTAATTGGGAATTGATGTTCGTTAAAGCAATTTTTACTTGTGAAGTCCAAGTATGATACGAGTAGTAAAAGAGTTGGGGATCACATTTCCCCAACGCACCCCCCCCCCCGTACTACGAGGTAATACTTGAGAGTATTAGAGAGCAGTATGTCTATTAAGGGGCGAGACACAGAAGCACAAAATCTCTTCTTTCGTTCTTGTAGTGTGGTATTAAGTGTCGTGGGGAAAAGGCACGCACAGAATCACTCACTGGAAGAAATCGATATGGGGATTTCGGTATAATTGCCCCACTCCTCGGGCATGTGAGAGGGCAATTGTTTTATCATGTCGTTTACCCGTGCCCACTTATCGAGGGGGAACTTATTAGCCCCACCCCTTTGGGGGCACTAGTGGCATTGCTTTCGGTGTAGGTCCATCGTAAATGGCACCACGAAAGGGTCGTGGCACAAACTGGAGGAAGCAGGATATAGTGTTACAGAAGATATGGCGTCGCACCATTCTTGCCTTCTTAAATAATGCTGATGTGGAGGGAAGGCACTTGGTGGCCCTACCCCCCGTGACGTACGTAAGAACAGCACCCCCCCGTAGGGTGGGGAGAGTCGCAAGTTACTACATATTGGGTAAAATTGTCTGGTTCAAGAGCACATTCTGGTGACTGGTGGAGTACACGGGAGATTATATTGTCACATTTTCTACGGGTCGTTGTAGGCATATATCGTCGAGTTGTCTTGAGAAGGGGTGGCGTTTTTCTCGAGGGGCGAGGGGAGCCGAAGTGGGGCTCCCCGGCTGACTACGGAAACGGGGTAACGAGTTACCAGGCGATTGGGTCAGCGTGCTTTGATTTAATAGGCTAGTGGATTCCTCCCCCCGTGACGACACAGACGAAGTTATTAAAGTGCGGCTCTGTAGTGTGCGATCATCTCTCGAGCGAGGCTGTAATAGTTCTTGGTATAGCTTGGAATTTACACATATTGTGTGTGCAAACGTCGCTCTTTGTTCACTTGAGGACGGTGTTATGGTTTCACCTTCCTTCACATGTAAGTAGTGGCACAGTTGGGGGTGTGGGTCAAATCGAAGGCGGTACAAAGAATTGTAGAACGTACGTTGCTTTCCAGGCATATTACGTTGCACACTGCAGGTTCCTACAAAGGGTGTGGTCTGGTATACTTCGAGTAACCTAGTCTACTGCTACCATTTTGATAGAAGGTGGGGGCAGAGTGTGCAAGGGCGATCCCGGTACCGTAGGGCCATGACTGACAACGCAGCGCGTGGTTTCGACTCCCGCAGTCCTCCTAACCTAACGTAAGAGCCGCTTGTGGTTATGGAAAAGGTACAAGAGGCGTGGATCGCTCGAAGCTTCTTAGACCACACTATACAGAAGGGAGGAACGAAGGAAAACAAAAATAGTTGAAGGTTACACACTTTATTCGCCGGCGAAATTGGGGAACACACAGTTTATTGGCCCTACCTGGCCCACTTATAGTCTAGAAATATTGTTAGGCTGGATGGTCGGTCTGGTTGACGTTTCTGTATGGAAAGTAATAGGGATGATGGCAATAAGCCTACTTACAGTTTCATTCTGTTTGGGGAAGGATCCGCTGGTAGGGGATTCAAGGAAGTCTCTTTCCGTCACATCCATGGTTTCCTTACCAGGAGGAGCTTGGGCCAACATGGATCACACACTTATGGAAAGTTCCACGCCCGTGACAAGGGCAAGCATAGTAACAAACCCAGACCTTGAGCAGAACCAAAACTTCAGCCAAGTAACATGTTTTGGTTCATAATGCAAGCCTTGTAAATAATGCAAGGGATTTGATTTGGGGGCAGTAACTTCTATTGTTGCAGGGAGCCTTAAACAATACTTAACATTATATTGTTACACAACAAGTACATGACTACAAATGCT
The DNA here is from genome assembly GCA_023313725.1 of Lithobius niger. Taxonomy (NCBI): domain Eukaryota; kingdom Metazoa; phylum Arthropoda; class Chilopoda; order Lithobiomorpha; family Lithobiidae; genus Lithobius; species Lithobius niger. Next base: position 188,761 of record JAHWFP010084619.1, read on the forward strand.
AATTACAAATACTAATTGGGAATTGATGTTCATTAAAGCAATTTTTGCTTGTGAAGTCCAAGTATGATACGAGTAGTAAAAGAGTTGGGGATCACATTTCCTCAACAGTCTTCAACTATCGACATGCCAGCGGAAGAGGAGGGGGCGTGGACTGGAACAGAGGCGTACGGACGTTCCTCAACAAGGACATAGCTACATTACCGACCGGCCTCAACCAACCTACCAGGTGGCTCAGCCTGACACTTGTCCCTGCCAGGGTCCTTTCTTCTTCAGATTTTTTGAGCTTTGGATTCCGGGCCCACACTGCCTGTCTGGGCCCGGTTCCTACCCAATGGAGTTCACTCTATTTCTTGCAGAAACTGGCATTGGCCTTGATAGTACATATGCCGGTTCCCCAAGAGAATCGCCGTTTGGATTCCTGATTCGCCTCTTCCCCCCTCCCCTTTTTGACCTGAATTTTCAATGCCGCTTCTGATTACCATCAGATTGGGCCCGACACTCGGCTCGGAGCCGTTTGCGGACCAGCGCTTCCTCTAATGGACAACCATGGCCCAAGGTTCGGGCCCAGGCTTCCGACCGGGCCTGGTTCTCTTTTTTTCCCTCATCTCACCTCCGGTTCCTCATCTTTAGGCCAGAAATCTTTCAACCACTCGGTATAACACACAGTCAAAACCGTTCCCCTTCCCGTCGATTCCCTTTCTGCAGCAGAACGCCTTACCTTGCATGCTCCGGCCTATGCTACCTACTATTCAAGACACCTTCAGCGCTCTCTGTCCTCCAGGACCGTGACTTCCTCCTCTCCAGGCCTCCGGTTGCACCTCACGGCCTCATCACACAAGCCGGTTCTACACCATGATGCCTCTTACGAACGGTCGGTTCCTGTTCCGTTTCTGGCTCCTTCCCGTACTATGTTTAGGCTACTGCGCCACTCTTCCAAGTACACTCCCTCCTCTACACGAGAGGCTCTAGGACATGCCATTCTGACCCTCCTGTACCAAACTCAGGATTTCTCCGGTCTGTCAGAATGGCATCTCTTCCTGTTCATTCCACACGTTCACTCTGAGCAAGCTTTGCTCACATCGGTTCCTGTCTTCCGACTGGCTGCCTTCTGCATTCTTGTCTCGTGCCATCTCCCTATGATTCCACACTGCTTCCAGCGTCACGTCTCACGACATGCTCTTCTGGTTCTGGCACAACCCTCTCCGACCTCTGCATTCCCATTTGGATCATTCCTTCTCAACCGTATGCTTTCCAGCTACAGGCTTCACCGACACTTCCATAAAGACACGCACAGTTCCGCCCTGCTTCCGATGTGTGGTCACGCCTTATCAGATTCCATCAACCGCATCCGTCGTCTTGGACTTATCAGTGCACGGTTCCCTATCATGCCGTTTCCTACTCCAACCTTCGGATCTTCAATCTGCAGCCTACACCACGATTTCTGCAATTCATCTTTCAGCACCGTGTTTTTGTTTCCAGCTTCTTCCAGCTTCTTGTGCTGCGGATTCCATATCAGGATTGTTTCATCGGTTCCAGTCTGTCTGCAGCAACTACTCAGGATGACGTCTATCATCGCTTCCAAACCAAGGTGGATTGGCATCTTGTTTGTATGCAATTCTACCTTCCCCTAGGTGTCGAACTGTCTGTTTCTACTCGTGGCATCTGCCGTTCCTGTTGCTCGCCCATGTGACTGAGGATCCTGGGTCCAGGTTGGAGAAACGTTCGCCGGTTTCTCCACCCGGACACGGACCGTGGGGCCGCCGGCTCATAATGTGGGTACTCCGAACCTAGCCCGCCGCATTATGTGACGAGGTCTGCTATGTAAATAAAAGGTAATGGAAATATTCGGGGCAATAAAAAGACTAAAATACCAGGGCCACCTGGTTAATTTTAGTTTTTGTTTGCCTATACGAAAATATACATTACCTTTTACCCACCCAAGACTCCCCACGGATGGACTAGGATCGTGTGGATTGGAAAAAAGATGCTGCGCTTCGCTGCAATCCGCTCCTATAGACGGAGCCAGTTCCTGTCATGCGCAGTGAGTTACGAGACCGGCAGGGAAGCCAACTTTCAAGCTAGAGATAATTTAGCTTTGGGGGGGGGGGGGGGGCTGCTATGTAAATAAAAAGTAATGTAAATTTTCGTATAGGCAAACAAAAACTAAAATTAAGCAGGAAGCCCTGGTATTTTAGTCTTTTTATTGCCAACGAAAACTTCAATTACGTGATTTTCCTTATGTAGCAGTTTCTTCCTTTGGAGGCTCAATCCCTAGCGATGAAAAGTTGGCTTCCCTGCCGTGCTCGTAGCGATCCCTTCTGTGCATGTGTGCTGGCCTCTACATAAAACACCCGAGTTAAGCTGGCTTCATCTTTCTTCCTAGGGCATCACCACGTGTGGTTGTCTTATCGAGTTCCCCCTTGGACCATCTTCTACAGTTGGGCGGACCGTTTCGGCAACAGTCAATCGGACTCCGAAGAGGACCTTCACTTGGGCTTTTCGTCCGGTCTCCCTTGACCTGAATTTTCGGGTTTGCTGCGTCTCTACGCCCAGGTGCCCATGCGCTCGTGTACGCGACCTGGGCGACCGGCATCCAGACAACCGGACAATCAAGCATCCAGCTACCTAATTTTCAATTCTACTGGCTATGCCCAGGTGCTCATGCGCCCATGCACCACGACGTGAGCGTTTGAGCGACCAAGCATCACCGGTTGCTATGATTGTGCAACGTGAGTCCGGGCGACCAGGGCTCGAGGACCAGAGGCGGCGGCACCCAGGCCTGGAATCCCTTTTGTGTATCTTTTTTTGTGGATTACGACCCGTTGTCTCTCCTGTCTCCTGTCCCCGGGTGGACAGAGTTTTATCTTTCCGTGCGTTCCTGAGCCCGTGCACCACAGCGCGAGCGTCCGAGCGACCAAGCATCACCTGCTGCTACGACGGTGCATCAGCACGAGTTCGTGACCTTCGGTGGACCGCGGTCTGCTGTCCACCTGTCTTCTTCTGCAACACCTGTCTTCTGACAGTAGCACGGTCATCACACTCCTTGCAACCGTCAGTATGGCTTCTCTTCTTTCTCTGGCGACTGGGACCCGAGTCTCGGGCACGGGCCCAAGTGCGGGTCCGGTACACCCTCTTTGATTCACGCTCCTCCAGGTTAACAACTCCACGGCTTCTTTGGACTTCTTTCCAGCTGTCCACTAGCTCTCATTCACGATTACATCTATATGACTCCAGTCTCCTGTCCCCCGTCTCCTATCACCCGAAGCCAGTTTTCATAAGCTACACACTAGCTGCAACATGCCCGACCGTTCTACTGTTCAAGCTTTTGCCCTTTCAGGTTCTGCAGGGTTACCTTGTCTTTCAGTCGTTGGCCAGCAACACGCCGACTGCTCTGCTGTCTAGCGTTTACAATTTCTGGACTCCAGCCGTTCGTTTGTTGTCAGGCTGTTGTCCCTTCCATCCTTCTTTCGGCAGAACCTCCATTGTGTCAACAGATCAATGCCTTTTTAGCCTCGATCCACGGTCTCCCAAATCCTTGGGTCTGCTTGGGATAATCAAGGGGACTGCAGCTACATAAAGAAGCTTTTACATCCGTCGACACCTTGTCACCTGCCGCTTGCTTACAGGATCCTAGCTGTTGTTTCTTTGATCCTTTATTGGGTCCACGACTCATCCTTTACTTACTCCTCGGCCTCGGTTCCCTCGGGCTTCAGTCCACGGTCGCCCAGACCCTTCGGTCTGCTAGGAACAACCAAGGGAACCGCAGCTAAAAAAAAAAAAAAAAAGTTTCTGTTCGCCTGCAACTCCTGCTTCCTGTCGCCAGTCTTCTGTCTCCTGTCCCCTGTTGACAAAAGCCTAACTGCTATCTCTTGGACCCTGCGCCAGGCCAGTGAATCGATATTCACTTCAACCTCAGTCGACGATCCCATTGGGCATCGGTCAACGGTCCCTGAGGCCTATAGGCCTGTTCGGAACACCCAAGAGGACTGCAGCCATTCTAGGGTCGCAGCTGCTAGCCAGACAGCACTTCTTTCATTAGAAGTTGCAGACGAACTACATCTTTCTCTTACATGGAGTTCAGCCCCTCTTCGTTTTGGCCTTACCGGCATTTCCACCTTCTTGATGGAAATGATCTCCACTAGGCCCCTGTCTGTTAAGACCTCCAAGACTACCTCCAACCAGCATCATACAAACAGAGGGACCGACCGGTCGCCCGCCTGCAATACGATGAGTCGTGGGCCTGGTAAACAGATAACTTGCGGGCGCATTTAATCCCTTCAGTTTGATTGCAGTTGCAACTCCGAACTCGGCCATTCGTGATAGCAGACATTAGCTACAACTTGTCCGACCATCTGCTGTTTAGGCTCACAATTCAGGTTCTGCAGGGGGACTTTCACCAGCGTCTCCTGTCACCTGTCGACATCGCCCTTTTTCTACCTCGGTTCCCGATGGTCACCGCGGTCCCGACATGATCTTTCTACGACCTCAACAACGTCTTAGCATCCTTCGTTCCACTGCGTTATTTCAGATTTACATATGCTTGTGGACCACGAGGCTTTACCTTCACTTGAGGACGACCGCAGCTGCTGTCTCCTCTGTCTCCCACGAGTAAATCTGACTCCTCATCTTTCCTTTCACGACTTTCAGCGACCGCTACACATACCAAGACCTGTTTAGCAACAACTGGGCCTACCCCACGTCCATTGCTGACCGCACATAATAACCCCACTTCTTAAAAAAAAATCACAATCGCGGTCGCACGAAGCCTGCTATGCCAACGTTCCTCCTGAACGTGGCCGCGGTCGCCTTGTCCGACGGTCTGTCAAGGCCGAATCTACCACGACGCCGGCAACCTTCTCTCCTGACGTCTGTCCCCGGTCCCTTGTTTCCGAGGCTCATCTTGCAGGACAGGGAACCCTTGTCTGTCAAAACACCTCGCTTACAGCTCTATCTTTTCGGCCAGCCTTCGCTCTGCTACATTATCGGTCGCCTCTCGGACTGCTGTCCGCAAGGTATGGACTGGTCCCTGGGTACGACACCTGGTCCTTCCCTAACCTCATTTACCATGACAGGTCCCACCCTCTATTCCGGTTACACAGTCGTTCCACCTCCTGCAGTGATGGACAAGCCTCCGCGGGCTCCTCCATCTACTCACAAACTAAGTCTGAGGCCACACTTGGTATGCAGACCAACAATGCTTCCATCGACCATGCATTTATCCTTCAACTCTGTTGGACTTGGTGTTCGGCGTTTCTGTTTTTTCCAAGTAATGACGAATCAATAATTGGTCCTATGGCTCTAATGGTGGCAAGTTCGGGAGCCACAGTTTTCTTTGATTCTTTGCTCTGAACTCTGTTGGGAAGGTTAAAGTTACTGTTGTTCAATCCCTGGAGAACCTCACGTATTCATCTTCTCTGAAGAAGGCTGCTAGCTTGCTATGTCTCGTTGTGGAAGCCAGAGCTAAGAGAAAAACAGTGTTTTGCGAAATATGCAGAGCGAAGCTGAGTGCAGAGGTTCATAATGGGGGTTTTCCAGGCTGCTCAGAACCAAAGACAAGTTCCATCTTGGAAAGAGTTGACGGGTTTTGTGTGTTTCATTTTTGAAAGCGAGCATAAGTCATGAAATTATCTTGCTATTAGTGTCGGTATTGTCTCCTAGACAGGAAATGACAGAATTAATTACTGCTGCAGGCGAGATGAAGTTTGATTAACACTGTGCCGAATCTATACTTGCACCAAATAAGTGTTCATCAGTCTGATTACATTTACTCACTGGGGACTCCAAGAAATCACCGTGTCGTTTCACCATGTCCACTCACCTGACCGTTCATTCTACTCGCTAATCCTTGCTGAGCACTCTCACGACTGTTGTTTCTCAAAAGTTCACCTATTCCTTGTCTCTGCACGCCCACTCCCGGTCCGTTTGGTCCTGGAAAGGCATTGTGTTTCCAATTAGGAGCCACTCATAGTCTTGTAGACAAGTGGGTGGTCTTTTGTCGTGCTGGCCAATCGTGTTCTCTCTTTGTTTGGTTGGGCTGCTGGGATGGCCGGGCCATGTCCGGTGTCTACGTCTGAGTCCGGTTGGCTGTGTTGCGAGGGGCACGAGTCCGGGTCGTCATCAGAGCTAGTGTCGTCGGAGTCTGAGGACGATTCGGCATCTTCGTCCGGCAGAGGGTCTTGGGATTGTCGGTTGGGGTGTCTTCGTCCTGGCTCTCGTCGTGCGGTGGTTCTTCTAGCTCCGTGACAGTGTTTTGGGACTCAAATTTTTCCATTGTGACTGCGTTCCAGTATGGTTCCATCTGTGCCACGTTGTAGACACCCGCAACTGCTTGGCCCAGGATTGACTCCCAATCGGTAGGTCATGTCGCTTATTTTCCTGACGACCCTGTATGGTGCATTGTAGACGAACTTGAGCTTCTTACTGGACCCCTTTCTCGGCATTCGATAATACGGGATTTTTTACTTTGACCAAATCCCTTGGTTCGTATGTCATCTTCCTCTGGTGCTTGTCGTATCAATCTTTGTTGCTATTACGGCGTCTAGGAGATGTGCCGTTACAAGATCCCTGGTTTTCTCCATCTCCTCAGCGTGTTGATGGATGTACTGAGTCGGAGTCATGGTCGGTGTCTTGTCGGGTAGACTCAGCACTTGCAAAGGCGATTGAGGGTCCCCGCCGAACATGTGGTAAAATGGAGTCTCTCCCGTGCTGACGTGCGGCTTTGTCAAGATGGCCAATTGTAGAGTAGGAAGGAGTGGACCCCATGTTTCTTTAACGGTTCTGCAGAAGGCACGCAGGCAGGCCTTGAAAGTCCTATTCGCCCATTTCATGGCATTAGATTGTGGGTGGTAGGCTGTGGTCGTGTTGTGCTGTATGGCTAATAATGCTAGGAGATCTTCAAAGATCTTCGAAACGAAAGCTGCACCGTTATCAGAGACGATCACTTTCGGATTGCCTAAATGCATGAACACTTTCTTTAGGAGATTTCTTGCTGCCGTCGTCGCTATAATATTTTTCGTCGGGAATGGGCCATAGATACTTTGTGAAGTAGTCCATCATGACTAGGACGTACTTGTGACCATGGGTCGTCTCTGGAAGAGGCCCAACAAAATCTGTTTCAAGGATATGCAGGACGTGGCTCGTGATGACAGGTTGCATATCTCCTGCACGCTTCGTTTGTGCTGTTTTAACATCTGACATACCGTTTGCACTTGGCGAACATCTTTGGCCAATGTGTACTGCTTGCAGCCTGCCCATGGTCTTCATTACTCCGAGGTGACCTAGTTGCTTGTGATCACGGCACATGAACAGGCATGTGAAGTCTTTGAAATGCACAGCCTCCATGTCAATTCCACGATTCCCCTTTCCGGAACCAAAGGGTCTTTGTAGTAGACGAGTTCCGTCGAATCAATTACATAGTCCTTACTTGTTTGCACTACATTTGGTGCGACCCGCTTGCTCTGGGTTCGTGAGTGCCAGACGTACTCTCGTTATTGCCCTGTCCTTTGCTTGCTCTTCGCGGAGCTGGTCCTTGGAGACAATGTCCACAATGGGCTAGTCCCGGAGATAGAGCATCAGGTTGCGTGGATCTGATGGAGCTCCTGAAGATTCCTCGCCGTGTGGTTTTGGTGGTTGGTCAGTCGTTCTGGAGTCCGCACTTCGGTCTCCTGTTGGAGGGTTTCTCGACAAGGCATCCGTGACTGTGCTTAGCCTCTCTGCTCTGTGTACCACCTCAAAATCATAGGTCTGTAGGCAGATGGCCCATCTGGCTGTTCTGATGTTTTACTTGGCCTTCGAGAGCACCCACTTCAGAGCCTGGTTGTCCGTGATTACGTGAATAATTTGAAGCAACGACCCACCCAGTATACCTCCCAGTGCTCAACCGCCTCCACTGCGGATAATGCCTTTAGCTCAAACGAGTGTAATTTCTTTCCACTGTCCTTGAGGATCCTGCTAAAAAAAAGCGCCACCGTTTTCGTCTCCCTATCGATCGTAGGGTGTTCAAAATTTGGAAGGACTAGGATTCCCAACGTCAAAGGCGTTTTGGTGGTGAGTGGTCCACCTGAAGGCTTGATCCTTCCTAGTCAGTGCGTGGAGCGGGGCGGAATCTAGAATTCGCAGAGGAACTTGTGCCGAAATAGTTGCAGAGCCCCAAGAACGATTCGACCTTCTTCTTCGTCTTTGGCCGCGAGAATTCCCTGATTGCTGCCATGTGGTCGTGTGCCGGTTCTATGCCGTACGCCATCACCTTATCTCCAAGATTTTCAACTCCGGAATGACGAAATGATACTTCTTCCTTTTGAGAGCGGTTCCCGCCTTGCGTAGTTGCTCGAAGATTTGCCGCAACACTGCGCAGTGCTCAGCCCAAGTCTTGGTCGCCACAACGATATCATCGATATACAGCATGCATTCAGTTTCCCCAGGATGCTGGTTATGGCCCGCTGGAATGCTTGACTTGCGGTGTGGACACCGAAAGGAAGTACACGCCACCCGTATCTTACACGATGATAGATGAAGGTTGTATAGTCCCTGCTGTCCAGATACAGTGGACTCGGGTGAAAGCCTTGTTCACAGTCGCACAGAGAGATGTTCCTTGCACCTGCATGGAAATGGAAAACCTCGTTTGTCTGCGACATAGGGTATTTGTCCGTGGCAACTTGTTTGTTCAACTCTCTGTAGTTGAGTACAGGACGGAACCTTCTTTCATTTTTCTTCTTCTTCAAGAAGAATGGTGAGACCCACTGACTGTCGCTTTTCTCTATGCGCCAACTTCTCTCTAGTTCATCTATCATCTAGCTGATTTCTTTCTTTATGTGTGGTAAGGCTCCGTAGCAGCGTTGAGTGATTGGCCAGACGTGATCGGTTAGCCTGATGGAGTATTACTTGTATTTGACCTTACTCCGTTGCCCTGGGAAGACGTCACTGTATTCTTGTAACATGTCTTCCAGTCCTTGGAATTCTGCCGGGATCAGTTGATTAAGCTGTTTCTGACTCTCCTGCGTTTGAATGAACCAGGCTGGATTGCTCATGGGATTGTGTGGGTTCACCGCATGGGCTGTTAACGGGAAAGACTTTCTTAAATCTCAGTCAAAATTCGCCATCCCATTCACGCTGTCTATGTGGAGTCTCGTTGCCCTCACATAGTCCATTGCCAGTATACAATGGCAATGGCAAGTGTTGTGTCTGGAACCTCAATTTGTGTAGACCTCTACGAGGTTGACCTTGAGTCCCATCTGCGTACGTTGGCGGTTCCCCTCGGTATTGCGTGAGGTCTTTGAAAGTGTCTGAAACCAGGGTTAAAAGCCAGTTGGTTCTTATCACCTTCCTCATGCAAGCTGTGTCCATCCCTATGAAAAAAACTGATCCCATGCGCTGTTAGTTTTATAAAGAACATCTTCTTGGGTGGACCCACGTACATCATTGAATTCTCGTCCGTTTGTTCTTGTCGTGGTGCTCTTTCTTTCCTCGGCTCTAGGCAGAAGGTTGAAATATGTGCAATCTGCTTGCAGTTGTGGCACGTGACATGATCATGCCACGGTTTGTGGCTGTGTCGGCCTTGTCCTCCTCCGTGATGGTCTTTCGTCGTTGGATTCCCATTTGGTCAGCTTGTCTTGTTTCGCCGAGCTCACTGCTCCTGATGGATTTTGAGATTGCTGTGAGGGTTTTAAAGAAGAGGCTGCTGCGTTCAGTGACATTGGTGACTGCTGCGAGTTTCCGGCTGTATCTTTCAGAGGCTTGTTCCCCTGGGCGCTGCGGTCTTGTTCCATCTGATGTGAGTTGGCATTGTCGGACTTGCGTTCCAGGAACCTTACTTTTGCTGGCAGCCCTTCTATTTGTTGGAGCAAATCATATGGAGACAGTATTTCTTGGTTTGCAACATGCAAGCGAGACTATTGTGCATCTGTCCTAGAATTATTTTTGCTTTTCGACCATCGGGAATTTGACATTTGAGTTTGTTGATGTGTTTCATTATTCTATGAACAAACTCTGTCAATCGTTTCAGATATTATTGTTGGATGGATGCAATGAGAGCCATCCTCTCGTGGTCTTCCAACAGCTTCTTGAAGGTTCGACGCAGCTTCTGAACGATGGCGTCTGATGTTTTTGGTTTCACAGAGAAAGCCATCCACCATGCTTTGTACTTTCCGCGGAAGGTGGCTTGCATGACGCGGTGCAGTTCTGCTGTTGGCAGTGATTGTCCTGCCATGATTAGTGAGGTGGTATCAATTCAGTCCATTAGGTTCATTCCGTCTGACAGCGGTTCTGGTTTCAGATTTGTCGCAATGGCCGCTGATAGGGTTGTCAACAATTCGTTTCTCGTTATCATTGATGACTGCTGTGTGTCAGTTTTCCACTCCTCGCTGTAATGTCTGTGACCAGAAACATATTTCTTGCACACTTCTGCGTTCCCGCGACAACGGGTTGTCTTCATCGGAACTGTCTCGAATTAGGCAGAAAACCGCCTGAAAAGCTCGAAAAACTGCCTGTTTTTGTGGAAACCTTGATGAAAACGCCGATTTCGCTTTTTTTGCATGGCGTGGGGGGTTTACACCTCTTGCTGCCACCAAAATTCCGTGCGTCGTACTTGAATGCATAACTCAGGTATTGCCCCCCCCCCCCTGAAAGTTGCTTGGTGGGAGCTCACCTCCGTCCTCCGCCATGAATTGCTGTGATGCCTAACAATAAGCTTCTTTATCGTTAATAGCTGCCAACTACACGGGTTTAGTGAAACACAGGGACTTTCATTTGACCCATCCACTGTGAACTGTTTCAAAGTTTGAAATGCATAACAAGTGCTCCAAGAATTGTTATGCACCGTAGCAAAGACATCACAGGTTCACGAAGAATGAAAAAAAACCCTTGCTTTTAATTGTAATGATGAAATTTAATTGTTGGCTGATGATGCTGTTCCTTGAGGGCTTACGGTATTAATATAGTAGTGATTTGCGAACTGCTATAAACCTCAGCAAATCGTGGACGTTCCAATTTTCGTAACGTTAGGAAAGGTTAAGAAATAATACTGCTATACACCCCACAATACCACGTACTTTCCCCCTCTTAAAACTCTCTGGAGGAGACCAACAACCCACCCCCTCCGCTCCCAAAATCCGAAGTGCTCTCCAGAGCATCCTCCATCTTACCCTATCACATGCCTTGGAAATATCCAAAAATGCCACTCACAGGATTCTCCCTTCCTTCCACGTAACCTCAATCACCTTCTTCACCACAAATTCATTGTCCTCGAGTCTCCTCCCCTTTTTAAATCCATTCTGTATCTCATCCAGCTTTTCCCTCAAGGTCTGTATGCAACCTACTCGTGAGTATTCGCATGAATACCTTATATACTGCACTCGTAATAGCCACCAGCCTATAGTTTTCAAGCCTTCCCCTATCCTTCCCTTTATATATGAAGTGGACCCTCACCTCCGTCCTGCTCTGTAGACCATCCCCCTTGCAGGATTGCATTCATTTCCCTAATCAACCTCCTCCTACCCTTGACTCCCAATCCCTTCACAAGCTCGCCCACCATATCATCCTCCCCTACAGCTTTCCCCTCCCTCACAAAAGCCAAAGCTTCCTCATATTCTCCCACTGTAATCCCATCAAGTGCATCTCCTGTAACCCCTCCCTCCCTCTCCTCCATCCCCCACTCTCGCAACTGCAGTCAGCTTATTCCGAACAATTCAGACATCTTCACCTTCCCCAACCCACCCCAGCCAGAACCTCCTTCACAAACAAAAGTTGAACTTAAAGTTAGTTTCTTCCCTCCTCTCGCCACTTCCATAGCCAGCTTAAAGTTAAACCTCCCCGGTGTTCCTTGCCACCACCCCCCTGCCTTCTTCTTAAGAGCCAAATATTCCTTCCAGTACCTCTCACTTTTCCCATCTAAAACTTTCCAAATTCCCCTCCATGCTCTATAGGCTTCCTTCCGTCTCTGGATAGACCCCTTCACTTCTGCATCTCACCATCCCTTTCCCCCACCCAATCCCGTCCCGAGATACTTCTCCACGACTTTAAGCATGCCAGCCTCCCGAAAATCCTACCCTTCACCCACCTTCTCCTCAACTTCAGCACCAAAAATGTTAAGTCACTTCGGATCCTTGACCGTCATCTCCTCCTGCTGTGTAAGAACTCCCACCTCCCCTCTTCAACCTCCACGCAGCCCAAACCAAGCAATGATGTGAGGCCACTCCCCACTACATCCACCCTCATATCCCTCTCCCGCCCTCCTTATCCCATAACACGAAATCCACTACCCACTTAAGAACCCCTCTGCTCCAAACACAGTCCACCTATCATTACTCTCCAGATTGGCCAGCTCCAACCTGCACTCCCTCACAGAATTCCTAACCGCACTCCTCTTGAACCTCTTGATCTCAGTCCCCATCTGTCCCAAGATTCTCAATTCCACTGCTCACTACCCCCCTTCCTTATCAAGGTACACCACGCCCACAGCCACCTTCCTCCCACCAACATCCCCCGTAACCCACGAATGCTCCAACCCTCACCATCCCTCAAAGAAAGCCCCAATTCCCTTCCCCCTTTGGCCGTTCACAGATTCAGCCCTACCCACTCTATCCAGGAGGCTTATCATCATCTTCCCTAAGATGAGTCTCCGCCAAACCCACCAAGTCAAACTTTCCTTCTTCCACCCCTTTTCTAAATTCCTCCCACTTCCTCAAATTCTTCCCTCTTTCCCCAGGACCTTCCTCCAGACCTCTGCCCTTCACAACACCCCTTCCCCACCTAACACGTTCCCATCTACCAGGATACCCTACTCCCCCTCTCCATGCTCCCAGCTGCTCGTCTCCACCATACTCTACTCCCCTCCACTTCCCTTCCAAAAAGCCATTCCCACTTCCTTCCCAATCTCCCTCCATACTCTTCCTGCAGCCACAGGGCAGAAATGCACCCCATCACTGGGCCAACCCTCCCTAGACCAGACCCCACACGAAGATCACTCACCCACAGCTTCCCCTCCCCCCCTCCCACACAACACACTAAAGCCTCCCTCCTTCACCTAAGACTTCAAAGCTTCCCAGCAACATAGAACCATCCAATATCTTCCCCCGAAAGTGGAACTTAATAATCCCTTCACCCCTCCCCCCAGCTAGTCTCTGCACGTTACTGTCCCCAATAATGCTACCATCCCATACCTTCCACCATCCCTACCTCCTCCCCCCTCAATCGTACCTCCAACACCCCCTCCTGCCCCATGCCTTTCTCTGACCAACCCCCAGCAGCCCTGTCGTAAGCTTTACCCTCCCCTGGACCAACCTCCACATTCCTCCTCGTGCTCAAGCTATCCACTCCACTACTATACTTGCTCTCTTTCCCTTCCCCAACCCTTTTCTTACCCATACCAGCATCATCACCATCTCCCCCCCCCCCCCTCCGTCACACACCTTAAACCGTCATTACAATCCTTCTTAGTCAGGAAGCAGTTGTAGGAAATTTAGGGCTACTGCGCACGTTTTGGCAACTTTTATTTTTCACTTGGGAGTTGTTGTTTACATCCCAAGGAATAGTTTTCCACATGTTGCCACCTTGGCAATACCATGGGCAATACGCATTTAATGTATTAGCAGGAGCCTATAGTTGTTTTCTATAGGCTCCGGGTATTAGGCATTAAAGATGGTAGCCAAAATGGTGCCTAATTTAGCCATTTGGCCGATTACGCAAGAACCATTTTTGTATAAATGTTGTTAGCAATAATGTAATCTACAATGTCATTCCCATAAATTTTTTTTACATCTTGTATGGTTTTCGAATAAAATGGATTTTAGGCCTTTTTCGGCCATTTTTTGGCTTATTTAATGCTAACAGACATCTCAATATGTTAACTTACAACTGTCAACTGCTGCTGCGTGGTTTCTAATTAAGATGTATGGCTCTAATTAGATTCATTCGAAAGGTGGGAGTGTGTTCTTTGCAACAAGGGTTGTTGAAAGGGTCTACGACTGTTAGAAACTGAGCTACGCCCATTTCCTAATGACTGGTATCACAGTTACTGTTGGACTTTTCCCTCATTTGCAACTTTCAGCTGGTGCTGAAGCGTTTATAATTTAGGAAGAGGACTCCAATTAGATTCATTCAAAAGGTGGCAATGTTGTAACAGTATTTAAAGAAAAATAAACAGGAAGTTAGTTGTCTTATCAGCTGTAGTCTACACTCTGGTAGTCCGTGTTGTTTCTTCACCATTGGTGCCCACGCTGGGCTTAGGTGTGTCCCAGCCCAGCCCAGGACATCACAGTCGTGTCACTGCCCTATTGCCAAGGTGGCTTGGAGGCCTTGTCGGCTCAATAAAATATCAATCAATCAACATGTGGAAAACTATTCCTTGGGATCTAAACAACCACTCCCAAGTGAAAAATGAAAGTTGGCAAAATGTGCACGCATTTTTACAACACTGCTCCCGGACTCTCTCGACATTCCCATTTTCCCCCATGTTTTCCCCCCACGCCAATAACAGCACGCCCACTGTCCTCTACCTCGTATGTCGTTCTGTGAAGCCTTCCCCAAGATGGCGTTTTCAATTATCAGCAGGATTCCTTTCGTGGCGGATCTAATCAATGGTTAAAGCAGCTTAATTAAATATATATCTTTTTACAGCAGCAGTGATATTTTAGTTGATGGTGATATTGATGCTCTTGTATCGGTATTTACTCGGAACCAGGGAAAACCAAAACAAATTCACTATTGATCTTGCCAAACTTAGTGCACATGTCGTATGATTTGCGTATGAGTATGAGTGCGTGTCGTTAGTCTTCAGTTTTATTTATTTTTTGTTTTTTGATAGTGTATTGGATAATGTTTGGCTTTTTTTTTTTTTTTTTTTTTGGTGTGTCTGCTTGTGTTCGTCCCCAATCGTAGGTTCGTTGAATCTTGGTTGAATCTAAGGACTCTGCTGAGGCCGATGTTCTTGTCGCGTTAGCACCACACAAATCCTGTTGTTGCATTGTTTTCTTCTCTCTATTTCTATGGACGTTCTTGCGAACGCTTTACGGATTTTTCATTAGATTCTTCGTAAGTTTTAACCGTTTTTAATGCTTGATTTATGTTGACATGACTGTAGTAGTGGTTTCTGTCGTAGCTAGCATGACTCAAAACGGGCGCCGGAATTGTATCGGAACATCTGAAGAATACAGACTCCCGTCCGATTTTCCTAAATTCTGATCCACAGATTAGAGAGTGTTCTGACCCTTGTGTTGGCACCCGGAATTACAGTAACTCCGGATTCGTGATTTGCTTTAAAAATGTCCGAAACAATCCGGAATTGTGGTAACACGGAGTTACCGTAACTCCTGATTTTATTGGTGATTAAATAACGTCCCTGCCTTGCTCGCGCTGCCGCGCTCGCTGCGGCTGTACATATAACATCAGAAACCGTGTTACTACAATTCCGTATTACTGCAAATTCGTGTTACTACAATGCCGGATTGTTTCAGGCACTTTTAAAGCAAATCACGAATCCGGAGTTATGGTAATTCCGGGTCCAACACAGGGGTCAGAATTTAAGATAATTCTGGAGTTAACGTAACTCCGTGTCGGTGCAATTCCGCGCCCCCACTCAAAAGCGGCTGTTCCGTTACTTCGTCGCGCACTTCTAACATGACATACCATAGCTTACTCAGCTTTACTTTATTTACAATAGCGCTGCTATGCCATACCTACAGGCTTCGCAACAAAATTCCAATTTAGAAAAAAAATTGCATAACAAAATGCAAGTGAGTATAAATAGAAAGATGTAAATTAAACAATATATGACAGTACTATTTCAGTAATAATGATGTGTACCTGTGAGGGGCAATTAGTGACCCAAAAAACAAAACGGGCTGCAAAAGAAATAAGTAAAAAATAATGTTTATGAATCTGTAAGTAGGTATATCTGGTCATGATTTGGTATCTTAACATTCACTTCATCAAGTCAAGCATAAAACATCATATCCAAGCATAAAGCATTACATCCAAGCATAAAGCATAATAAATCGGCATCATAAATCATATCCAGCATCATATCCAAGCATAAAGCATCATGTCCAACAAAATTTCTAAAGCTGTTAATGTCCTACATAAACTAAGAGACAAGCTACCTGCTAATATCTTACCTAACTATATCATGTAATTATTCAACCATGTGTAAATTATTGTACACTTGTCTGGATGAACACATCAAAACGAATAAATTAAGACTATTAAAACTTCAAAAGAAAGCTGTCCGAATCATTTTGCGTCGACCTTCAAAAGACCATAGTCTCCCACTTTTTTTTAAACTGAACATTCTTCCTATTCATGATCTTATTACTTAACGAAGTGGTGTCTATATTTATAAAAACAGACACAATCTTGTAAAGTTCAATTGTAACGTTCATAGCTATCCTACTAGAAACATGCTAAAATATCACCAGACCTTTAGTAGAACTACTATCAGCATATCTTTGGTTGGTCAAGTATCCACCATCTGGAATGCCATTCCTCCAGACATAATCCAGAGCCCAAATGCCCACAGTTAAAAATAAAATTTATTTTAAACACTGCCTTACCAATGCCACATTAATAAACTGAAAAAAACTTTCATTTTTCTCCTTTCCATTTTTCCTAAACTTCTATAAACTTTCCATAAACTTCCATAAACTCCTTAAACTTCCATTATTCTCCTTTCGTTTTATTCTGTATTTCGGTTTTTGTTTTAGGGATAGACCGATATTAATATCGGTATCGGTATTTTTAGTGTATCGGTATTGGATCTGTATCGGTGTTTATTTACCGATATTTTAGCCGATACGACCAACTTCCATGCGCTCTGGCTACTCCACCTAGCTTGTAAGAAAACTTTCCTGCATAGCATCGCATGTATCCCACGACATCATCTGCACAGCAGCTTAGTGAATTCAAAGTGTGTGCGTTGCCAGATTCAGGGCAGGGGTTCTTGGGATTAGGCCTATCTGCAGTGTACGCTGGGTTATTTTTACAGTCGAAGGTACACTTGCGGATCTGCCACCACTGAGAAAAAAAAAATTAGAAATTTAATTTTCTTGAACACCAGTTTCATAATGATGAAGTATGCATTTGACTTTCTGACCCATTATAATTTTTTTTTTTGGGGAAAATCGGTATCGGTATATCTGTATCGGTGTATCGGATCTGAATCGGATCGGCGTGTGAGAGGAAAATCGGTATCGGATCGGATCGGTATTTTTCTGTATCGGTCGATCCCTATTTTGTTTACATTGTTTAACGTCATTTTTTAGGTGTTTTGTGTTTTTTTTAATTTTCTGTGCTTTGCATAGTTTTATATTTTCCCCCAATTTTTCACATTTCCAGTGTGTGATTATTGTATTGTGTAATTTATTGTATAATTTTCATTAATTTTTAACATTCGCCTGTGTGTGATTGCACTATGTGCAATTAACTATTATGTATGTATTTTTATTTATTATTATTTCATTGTAGTCATTTATGCAATTTAATTTTGTATTGGGCTTGTAAAAGACCTTGGTCTTCAACCTACTGTCAACGTATTTTGTTTTAATTGTGTTTTAAATAAAGCCTGTCTTCTTCTTCTTTTTCTTCTTCTATTCGGCCTTCAAAAGAGGACTGCTCGAGTTGGTATTAACAGAAGTGGCATGAAGAAGTAGTCGGGCCTACTTCCGCCGCTCTGAGCATGCTTGCCGGTCTATCTAGATTTCAGCGCGTGATGTTTAGGTGGACAAGTTTTGGTTGCGGTTCTGATGTGTGTTTACCTCAGCTAGCGAGACTCGAAATTTGGAAAAAACTAGCATCGTTTTCGTGAACAGCAACCTTGATTTACCGTTTACACGAATGTGAATAGTACAACCTCCAACGTATACAGATTGATGTTGGACGAGCTTGGAGCCGTTGTGGAAGTGGCTCCAAGGAGTCTCTAACACAATTCTAACGTATGTTCCACTGGTCTAACCGAGCACTGACACCATGCAGCCAATTGTCGAACTAGTGTCCGTTTTGGGGAAAACGTACGTGAAGAACAACGTTGTGTATGTTTTCACTGAACAAATTTGTGTGAGAAATATCCCTTGTGCTACGAATAGTACAAACAACTATAAATTTACCAAGCACTAGCGTTTAAATTTAAAGCAAGGAATGCACATTCTTTCTCAAGCCAAGGCCGACTGACGTAGAAATTGTGTAATTTGCCTCCCACAGATACGTGTGTTCTTGCGCGTGCCAAGAAGTTGATCCCTGTTAACATTGCTTTGGTAATAAGATTTTGTCGATGTTACAGGGCAATTACGTCCATTTTGACATGCATGTTTTACTTTTGGATCACTTACACAATAACTAATCACAAGAATTGCGGTAAGAATACGTTACTTACGTCCGATACAACAATTTAATTACTGCATCACCAAAACGGGATATGGAGACCGCCATTGTTTTGCTGGAACACGCAGAAATTAATGCCGACAGGTGTCACTTATCGATTTCGACTCGCAGCCGATTGAGAAAGCTCTGTTGGCTGTGAGAGCTCAAGCGTCCGACAGTCTTAGCTGTAGTAATTAAATCGTTGTATTGGACGTACGTAACGTATAGTTACCGCAATTCATGTGTTTAGTTATCGTGTTAGTGATCCAAAAGTAAAATATGCATGTCAAAATGGATGTAATTCCCCTTTAAATCAACTAGCTTAGAGCCAGAAAGCTAAATCTGCAGCTTCTTTCCCAGACGACCTTGTGACAAGGGGTGAGACACAAGGCGAGAGTTACAACATGGATGCTCCGATGTCCTACGGCCATGTATGTATTTATAAGCTCCTAGTATTAACAGCAACAAAACGATCAAGTGAGTTTTGAAAGATACGGACATTTGGGGCATCCACAGCGTGTTGGGGTAATCCGTTCCAATACGAAATAATTCGGTCCAAAAAATGCCTCTGGTTTGATTTTTTGTGAATTGCCGATTTAAGAAGTGGAGGTCATGCGGGGGTTGCGGCCGTTTATGAAAATGATCAAGACAGGGGCCACCAACACTAGAGATAAAAATTTTATATAAGTTATCCGGTTACTACGCATGAGATGCCACCAGATAGAATGTTGAAGCCGCCTATGATAAGAAAGGTAACCTGATGCCTTCAACATTCTTGGTCACTCATCGCTGCACCTTTGCTAATGCGACGTGATGTGTTATGAAAGGATTGGCAACCACAACTCAGAAGCGTATTCCTGACTATGATTGGGGAGAGGCAGATTACTTTGATATAGGTCTAACAGGCTAACATTCTGTTTATGCCAGGATTTATTTTTTCTGGATTTTTCTTTTACAGGCATGCAGTTTGTTGCACCATGTTTTATTCATGTTTATTCATGTTTTATTCATCCCAAATTGTACTTTCTGGCTTATTCAGATCTTGCTGAGTTGAACCATCTTGCCTTCAGCCGGCACGGATGTGAATTAAGGGCCTCAATACCTGGTTAGTAAACAAACAAATACAAATGCTAACCTATTCACGTTGCCTTTTGGACTTTTATGTCAGACTGAGCGGGGAATCGAACGCACGACTTTGCAACCAAACTGAGCTGTACTGACAACGCCTTTGGTATGGATCAGCGGCAGGACCTCGGCGTTTGGTTTATAAATCACCTTATATCACGCTAATTTTCATAATCTCACGAAATAACAGAATTTCAGCAAATTTTCCGCAAATTTTCGATAGTCAGCAGTCCTGTAGGTGTAATGGTTCAAGCGTCTATCATCTTCAGGCTCCACAACAACACGGTTCACTACTTCGTGACGACTGTTCGTCTGCTTCGAAGGCGTTTGGTTTCAAAGGTCGTCGGTTCAATTCCCCGCTCAGGCAGTTGGACATTTAAGTCCAAAAGACAAAGTAAATAGGTTTGCTTCTGTATTTATTTAACCCTTGTTGAGCCGTCGGCTTTCCGTCCTGTTTAGTGGTTAGTAGACATTACAATTAACTATTTTCAGTTACAGACTTGCCATGTCGAAAAAAGTTTCGAAGGTTTGTGGTGCTCCTTTAGCATCTAAGTGGAATCCAAAAGCAACGGCATCTTCGACGATTGTAGTCAGCTAATAAAGAGGGCCTCATTTCAAGTGGACTCCTTTAACTGGTGTCCAAGTGTGTTAATGAACATGGTCCTTCGTCGACGAGATGCCTACCTCAAAACAGCATTGGACATCCCTACTGACACAATGGAACGTCTGTGACTCCTACCAATTCTACTACTGGACCTCGCTCCTGATATGCGAGACAAAGTAAACCCTTATCCGCCCCAACCAACAGCCTTAAGACATTCGCAGGCCAGGCACAACGTCAGTCCCTTCCGTAGAAGGCCCTTTCGGGTCCCCCCCATCTTCTGCCTCAGCGGGCATTTGGTCAAGGGCAGAGGGGCACTTCAAACAGCCAAACGGCAAGGTTTCTGGGAACCAGCTGCCGACCGGTAGGGAACACGCTCAAGCAATACATGAAAAAATGGGTAAAGGTCACGTCTGATGCTTTTGTTTTGGCCATAGTTACGAAACAGATACATTCCCCTGTTCATTAGCTTCCCCTCACTTTCGCTGGGTCCACAGCCATGGCTCTGT
>JAHWFP010084621.1:0-25743 GCA_023313725.1 Lithobius niger
CCCAGAAAAGTTGATAACTTTGCTTCCAAACAAGAAAACAAAGGCAGCGATGCCAAACACGTCCTACCCTAACAACGTGCTCAAAATGTGATGAGGGGAAGAAACAAGATGGCGGCCTCCTAGTTAGGAGTAGCAGCGCCCCTGGCGGGAGAGGAGAGAAAGTTTGGATACAAGCTAAAAAAAGGGAGTTTTTTAGTTGATAAATGAGCAGTGATAGCGTAAAATGACGATTTTAAGCATAATTACTGAAGTAAGTATTTGCAGGTAGTAAGAAACCCACGCTCCCGTTTTTGACCCGTTCAATCACTTCTTGCGCTAACATATCGCGTAATTTGGGGGCAATCTCCTTCGTATCGTCCAATAATGGCGTCTCGCCGAAACCGCCATCAGCGGCGGCGCATTTCCTAACTCTAGACCCGCACCATCAACAATATTCAATACTGCTGGCGACGCCCCAATGGCCGCCCAGTGTACACGATGGCCCCTCAAACTCCCAGCACGCCACGTGCTCATTATTTTATAAACTTTCTTCCCCGAGGCAAACAATCCAACAGCGCATACAACAAAAATAGTTCACTCACGTTCGGTCGAGCCGATGCCTCTGCACGCCCCGCGTTCCGCATCGCTCAAAAAAAAAAAATTATTTGCAACCGACCGACAAGCTAATTAAACAACAACTGGACTTTCCTCACTATCATCATCAACAACGCCTTTCACTGTCCGCCAACTGCGGTTCCGGCCGGTTAAGTTACTGATTCCGACAATGGGGTTCACAAATGAACTCCCAACTGCACGTCCCTGTGCACTAACGCCTCACTAATTCTCAACAGTTTTTTACGAAAAACCACAAATTAAGCATTACGAACCTGAGAAACCGCACTGCACCACTTTCAACATTCTCAAGAATCAATTTTATCCACGTGCGGACATACCTGGCCAGCGTTATCAGACCGCTGCTTTCTCAGTTCACAAACTTTCCACGGCCATGCCGGCCTCCATTTTTACACTCTCCAACCAGCCTCTAAAAAATTACTCACCACCAAATCGTGTAGCCTCGTAGCCACGCTGCTTGCTTGGAATAAATGGCGCCCTTCAGTTCAACTGTGAAAAAGATCGTGCGGAACGACTTTCCTAAAGCAACGTAATAATCTTAGCTCAAGATTTTCCGACTGCACGCACCAACGGCAAGGAAAAGAGTGGATGGACTCAAGCATGGTAGGGGGAAGTGGGATAGAGACGGAAGTGACCAAATTTTTTCCATAAATGACTGCATTAATGAGCTAAACATACGCAGTAGGCATAGGGGAGGATCCCATTATTGTAACACAGTGAGGAGGATTCTGCGTTAGAGAATTCAAATTCTCCGACAATTTTGTGCGCTAGTATTATGTAAATATTATAGTAAGCAGTGTTTCAAGTTTTGCCTGATGAGGACGGGAGGACTTAGTAACAACATGTGTTGATATGCCTGTCAAAAATTTGCACAACACGTTTTGTATTCTGTTTCCCTTTGAATATGAATTTGAGTTTTTATACTGTACTGAATTTTGGCTGTCATTCTAAATGGCACACTTCTGGTACACTTCTGCAACCTACACTTACCTTCGTTGAAGGGCACAGGCGGAATGTAAGAAGGCGCTTTGGAATGATTTTCAGGATGAATTCCTTAATTGTTAATTGCTGTTAAAATGAAAATAATAATAATAATAAAAAAAACAGTTGGAGTATGGCCTTAACAGTCAAAACAGTTTACACAGTTTAAACTCATGCCTAAACAGTCAAAACAAAAAAAAATTACTGAGAAAGCATTAATTTTTTCGAGTTCATGCACGTATACACACTAATAATTTGACACAACAGCTACTTAAGTTCACATTACAACATCATACACATACAAAATTATCATATTTTAAACCAACTGCAATGGAAGCATAGAAAGCTAAGAAGAGGCATAAATAAATTAAATTACCTTAGGCGAAATATAACAGTAAACTTTCTTTGGCTTGGGAAAGATTTCTCCATCGAAGGAAAGCAGCTTAGCTTCATACCACACATTATGGCTTTTCTTTGCAACATTCCTTTGTACAATGTTAGCCTCCGAAGCTGTAACATTAAAATAAAGCAACTGTAGGAAAAGAGAGCCATTTCATAAACCTGTTAGAAGACTACTGATTATTAAGGGGATTGAGCCTATTAACTGTAGCTGTACTCCATGTGAAAAGTTACTTAAAGTGTACTTGAGCGGTACTGTACTTGAGCTATACTGCAATTAAACTACACTGAAGATGGGGCGTGTGCATGACTCCACCTTAATATGTCATAGTCGGAGAAATGAGCCTCAGAAATAGCAGAATACAGGACAAAGCTACCAAAAAAAATAGCAAGTTTTTAAAAAGAGAAAAATACAAAAAAAAATATTGGATATATTCCACAAAAAAATCCGTAACGTTGACGCTCGTTACTGTGGAACACTGCATTAAATTTACTTCCAACAGAGTGGAAATTCTCCATAGTTCGCTTACTTCCACACTCCAGATAGTTCCTTATCTAGCTAATTTTCGACTGCAGCCAGCAATCTTCTTCAGGCTCTTCGAAGGTAAGTTTATCTTCTGTTAACATTCTTCGTTGCGTACACGATCACCATCCAAGTTTGAAATCGCCGCTTCGCGTAGCTGAGTTTAGAAGGCCCTTCGTCACTGCCAAGCCTCACATCTTTAGTAGGCCGTTCCCAACCTCTCAGTGCAAAATGGAAACTGAGAGGTTGGGACCGCCTACTGAAGATGTGAGGCTTGGCAGTGACTAAGGGCCTTCTAAACTCGGGAGGCTACGCGAAGCGGCGTTTTCAAACTCGGATGGTGATCGCGTACACAACAAAGAATGTAAACAGAAGATAAACTTACATTCAAAGAGCCTGCAGTCGAAAATTAGCTAGATAAGGAACTATCTGGAGTGTGGAAGTAAGCGAAATATGGAGAATTTCCACTCTGTTGGAAGTAAATTTGGATATATTCCATGATGAGGCAGTGAGAAGTGTGCGCTAAGGCTGACTGCAGTTCCAGTGTTTATAAAAGCTGTTTTAAATTACGATACTGTTCAGAGTTAAAAAGGCCAAACACAGTTAATGAATGAAAATCGGCATATAGATGATCAGTCATTTGTAACAGCGGACGTAAAACAGAAAAGAGAGGAGTGAGTGTGGTTAATCATTGTTAAGGAGTGGAAATTTTAGTATGCTGTGCTAACACTGGGTGGCACAGCAATAATGAGCATAGGCAAACGTCGAGGAAACTGAAACTTGATACACCATCATTGATTTATTTAGTTCTTGGCCAGGGTAAATAATAAACGAAGTTCGTCAACGTATGTTGGTTGTTTTTTTTTTTCTTTGACTTTGTTTGACATTTTGAACTTTTGGCTCCTTTATTTTTAAACAATGTGTTGAAACATTGTCTTTAATGTGTTAACTACATGGCGCACACCTCTAACGCTCATACAGGTGGTGAACTTTACTAACAGATTCTAGTACCACTGCAGATGCTCCCGACTTAACAGGACAAAACAGGACTGGTTTCATTTAAAGTGAAACTCCCTTTAGTTTCTTATTTGGATTGAAACTGGAGGGTTAGACGTCTGTAAACAGGACATCAAAGGACGGATGTAGGTTTATTTTATATACTTTGTGCATGCAAAACACTGCTGCACCGTCTGGCGTTTAGTGCAATGTCAATGCACTAAATGACAGACGAGCTAACTAGGCAGTCAAATCATAGTGGTTAGTTATCTCGTCATTAGACTGCTCAGCTAGGCTGTGGCTCGGTTTGTCCAAGGGGCAGCATGTTAATGTACCTGTAAAAGCAGCGATAGGTGCTGCTTGTGGGTATACCACCTGTATACCCTGATGCCTGGATAAGCTTCCCCTTGTTTGACTCCATGGCAAATCTGAACTTATAAACATTCCTTTGTCATCACTGTTGCGAAATAACCTTTTTAATATACGTAATTAGTTTATAATAAACTAATCAGTTAGTGATCAGAAATTAGTAAGTAATAGTATACGTTGCAATGTGGAACCTACGGTTTTAGTCATTACTAACTGGGAACACCGGTGACAAAGAGAAACATCCATCCATGACCGGTGAGTTTTACAGGCCAAAGCAAACAATGTATTAAGGACTCTCAAACTCTAAACTCAGCAGTGTCCTCACCCAACAATGACAGTCCCGGCTTTTAGGTTTGGGCGAACTACGTCGACAACGAAAGCCAAAACCATGGTTGCGGAACTGCCTAGACCATCAGCCAGAAAGACAAACAAAAAGCAAAAGAGCTGATAGCCATTTGTCAAGATTATGGGGGGATTGTTACCATCAAATAAAAATGAAAGAGCCATAAAGGCCGCTGTAACCAATCTGGGTGTCCACTCGTAGGAGCCAGGGCTGGAACCACTATGGGCACTGAATAAACCTCAGGCGTCTGTGAGTTAACATGAAAAAGAGAATTGCACAGCTACGCAACAATGCTTTAGTCCTTGCAAACAGCAAATAAGAAGTTTTATAAGAATGCTCCAGCTCACCCCTCCAGGCATAGGCTGCCAATGCATGTAAACAGACCCATTTGCTGATAAGGTTTTACAGCGCCACACCTAATTGTTCGAAACGTGCCTAATGAGACATCCCAACACCAGTGGTTAATTCTAAGCATGGACCAGCCATGCAGGAGCAACCGACTAGAGGCAAATTTTTTATGTAGATTCCAACAGAGGCAAAAGATGTAGCCAAAAAGAACTAAATAATTCAAAAGCTTGATGCAAACTGCAGCCAGTAGTTGAAAATTCGCACGACATTTTAAGTGCCTTTTGTGTGAAAATGAGAGGAATTATTAGAAGGAATAGTTTTGAGTTTGTAAATTAGTTTCACAGTAGCGTTGATGTTTTCAGCAATAGGGTCAGTGGGGGACGTACAAGTAGAATAATTTTAATTTGAGTCGAGCCAAATCGTGGTTGCAACAGAAGAGGTGAGTATTGAGCCGAGTTACAGTATTCGGTAAACAAAGTTTCTTTTTCACAGGCCACCCGGTAATTTTGTAAAAAATACTATTTTTTACTAAATGAAGGGGACACACCTTCCAAACGAAATTCCTATCAATATTTTTTAAACTTCACATCAAGAATGGTCACAAGGGTTTATTTACCCACTGTTAGTCAATACTTTGCTAAATATCAGCTTTAAAATGTGGCATCTAGGATAATATTCGGAAGTGTTTAGTGATTAGTCGCACAACCAGTATCAGCTCAGTTAACAGAACTTACGAGTAAGTGCAATGATGTTGAAATCCCCATTCTTCAACGTGTACTGCTGAAAAGTAACTGAAGCTCTATAACAGCCTTCCTCTTCAAAACAAAGTTGCAACGTTAAACGGCGTGTGGCCAAATCATAATCTAACTTCGCTTGACAATTCACAGGATCAGAATCATCAGCCTGCCATAAAAAAAAAAAATTAAGATTTATTTGTCACGCACAACCAGCTTAGTATATTTCACATCTACGACTTTATCACCAGACAACTTTAGCACCGTACCACCAAGAGTTGAAGATTCTACCAGAGAACTTGTTCTCGGAGGAGAATCTAAGTTCTTCGAGTAGAATGCGACGAAGCTGTGTTACTAGTTTGGGATGTCCCTTTGCCAAAGTCGGCCCTTTCCAACCCTCATTTGCATAAAATTTCCCCTTAATTTATGCAAAAATCGACACTTTCCGCCTCTCTACGTCACTTCCGGTACTCTCCTTCCTCTCTCGTTCTATCCCCACTGTCTCGCCTCCGCTGGTGGTTCCCTGTGACAAGGAGGCGGGTGGGTCAGCAAAGTAACACAGCTTCGTCGCATTCTACTCGGAGAACTTACTCGGCGAAAACAAGTTCTCTGGTAGAATCTTCAATTCTCCTTCATAGAAGCATCCTCGCTGTGTTACTAGTTTGGGATAGATTACGAGCGTGGCGCAGCACCAGTGACCCATCCCCGCTAAAAACCAGGCCTTGTTGATATCTCCGCCCGCTACGCCAGGCGCAATCTCTCCCTGGTAATGTGTAGTGCTAAACCGATGGTGAAGCCCAGTTAGTGAGTGCCCCAAACCGTGATGGAGCTGTCCCACAGATCCACCAGTGTTCGACACTGCCGTGTGCACCTGGAGCGAGATACGTCGACGCCTGCCAATTGCAACGTCCCGCACCACCACCTCGCAAACGTTTGAAACGACACGGGCCCACCTAGTTGTAATATACATTAATAGAACAAGATGTTCTCCCATCCAACACCTCTAGCCGCGGCTCCGTGCCGCGGGCCTAGAAGTGTAAGTAGCGCCTGGCGCCGAGCCTGCTGTGCTGTTGGAAGCTAAAAAAAAAAATTGAATGAGGTACTGTTTCAATGTCACACCTGCTGCAGAGACCACCTAGCTTGCTCCCTGGCCCTGCAGAAACACATCAAAATTCCAGGCTACCCTGGTTAATTTTTGTTTCTATTGCCTATTGAAAAAATAAATTACCCAATTTATTAGCATTCTCCGTCTCCAATGCTGTTTCTTCTAGAGATAAAACAAGTTCCGGTCCGTTAGCTACACTGCGCAGCCTCCATCGTATATAAGTCGAGGCGGAGCGGCAGAGCTCACCTTTTCGACATCTCTATCCTGCGCAAATGGCAATGAGAGGGGAGGAGGGCGGGAAGCCGGGTAATGTATTTTTTCAATAGGCAATAGAAACAAAAATTAACCAGGGTAGCCTGGAATTTTGATGTTTCTACTTGCCGTGAAAAAATCCATTACCCAATTTATTATCATTCCCATAGACTTCGTCAAGGCGGCCGGCGCCATTTGATCGGAGTTCCCTTAGCTAGAGACCAGCCCTCGGAACACAAAGTGAGTGTCAGTGTGCCCAAGGGATAGAATACTCTGTGGGCTGCTACAAACGGCCCAACATGGTACAAACCGTCGGCATGGTAGGACATATCCCGGAGGTAATGGGATGTGAAGACGGTAGGATGGCGCCAGGAAGCTCATTCCATAATGTCTGTAATGGAAATGTTGCTGAAATGCGCCCAGGATGTAGAAATGGCACGGAGTTCGTGTGCCGTGACTTTGATATCCTCCGTGACGCAGTTGACATCAACAGCCTCGTAGGCCTGGAGGACGACGGTCTTGATCCATGAAGCAATCATCCGTGCGGAAGTGACTTCAGTTTTATTGGTAAATGGAAGAAAGAGTTGAGTGCGGTCTCGTCGGATAGGAGAGGAAGCTTTCAGGTAGAATCGGATGGCTCGGACAGGACACAAGGTCCGTTCTTGATCATCCCCTAGGATGGCGATAGCGACGGAATTATGAACGGATGCGTGCGTTCAGTGGGCTTCTGGGTCTTCGCGCGAAAGGAAGAAGCAGGGGTTAGAGTAACACCGCGAAAGTCTGGTAGAAAAAAGCAGTCGCGTTCCCTTGCGGATAGGGATTGTAACTCACTGAAGACAAGCGGCTAGAGCAACTAAGAAAACAGTCTTTCTCGTGAGGTGGCCGAAGTGTGCAGAAGCTAAAGGTTCATACGGAGGAGCCATTAAAGCCGTGAGTACGACGGATAGGTCCCAGTCCGGGAATGGTTTGGGGACCCGCGGACGATTTAATTGAAAGGAGTGGATCAGCGAGGAGATTTTGAAATCCGTGAGGAGGGCAGTATATCCGGCAGCCTTGAAGACAGCATTCAATGCTGATCGGTATACCAGGATGGTGGATCCTCGTAAACCGTCCTCGAACAAAGAAGGTAGGAATCTGAGGAGGTCGTGCAAAGGCGGATTGACTGGATTGACCTGTTGTGGGATACACCAATACAACCATCGTTTCCAGTGGCCGTCGTAAACTTTCGTAGTGGAGGATCGCACGGCCCTGGAGGCAAAGCAAGAGGCCTCGTCTTCAAGACCGCCTGGTGAGCCAAGGAGACGGATGATAGTAGCCACGTGTAAAGTTGTAGCGAAGGTAGATTCGGATGGTAGAAATGTCCCTGGTCCTGAGAGGAGGACCCAGAAGAGGGTGGTCTTTCCGGAGGACTGGAAGAAGGACTTGGTGAACCTGGATAGGGCGGAAAGGATCCTAATGGGAGGAACGGACGAGGTCGCTGTACGAGTCCCTTGTGGAGGGGCGGAGGTCAGGAGGCAGTAAATGCAGAAGCGGACGACGTCCTACCAACTGTCGAATAGCAGTGTATAGTACAGAAACGTGGGGAGTGCCCAGTAGGAGCACCCGCGGTGATTGACCTAGGAGGGAAGAACCGAAAGAGGCTGTGCAGGAGGATGCACGGATGGCGGTGGTGCGGAGGGGTATCATGCCCTCAATTGTAGATGTCTAGGAAACACTGCTGGAAGCGGAGAGAGGTGTAGGTCGATGGCAGGTTTAGTGAAATGGCCAGAGAACAAGGAGGATGGGCCGCTAGTAGAATAGTAGGCAGTTGTGCAGAGGTTGCCGTAAAGCGTGTTGGCTGCAATGCGGACGTTCGCCCTGGATAGCTTGTCGGGAGGAATGATCATGTCGGACGTGTCGCCAGTCGAATGGCTGGGATTGGATGAGGACGTCGGAGTTCTAATATGATGAGGATCGTGGTACTGCGTGGTACTGTAACGAGAGGAGTGTGAAAAGCGTCCTGTGAGGAACGCATCCAAGAGCCCAGGAGTAGGGCTTGGGGAACTGTAGACTGATCCATGCAGGCCTATCTTAGAGAGCTTATGTCCTTTTCCCGGAGGTATAAATGTGGGCGGAACTGGTAGAGGACCAGGGGCAGTAGGATGCGGAGGACCGGGATGGGACATGGAGATAAATAGGATGGAGATCTCCGTCCGCAGGAGAGTTGGAGGATCGTCGTTGCTTAGGAATCGAAGCTTTGGTGGAGGAAAGGTAGACGAAGGCTGGCCGATGATTCAAAAGGAACAGCAAAGGCTGGTGATGGCACGGACAGAGGCGGATGGCAGAGCGTGCGTCCGAGGATCGAAGGACTAACTAATGAATGACAAGAGGATGGTGCCTGCGAGATGTACGGGATACGACCCGAGGCGGATCAGTCTCTACGAAAGCACCCCTGGTTGCTTCAGAAGGAAATGAGGACATTAACGCCGGGAAGATAGCGGACAGCGGATTGAGTGGCTGTCGAACAGCAGAGGATCAGTGAGCAGGGATGCGTCCGGACCAACGATGGGTCACCGTGGCGGGAGGAATTATCCTGATCCTAGGGGAGGACGGAGTGGCCCTCCGGCCTGCGGATCCAAGGACTGTAGAAGGTATGGCCAGGAGCGGAACCTCAACTAGTAGAATCCTGGAAGACATCCTGCAGAAGCGGATGAGGGCGGATCGCAGAGAGGACGAGGATCGCCAGGACCGGCGGACAAGAAGAAGATGGACAGGATCGACGGACAGGAAAATGCCCAATCGGTGGTGGAACACTTGCGAAAATAGAAGCATCCTAGTCTGAGGATGGACCGGACCTCTGTCTATCCGCTCCTAAGGGTGGAGAAGAGGAAACCGGGAGCGAAGCGTCAACCAGGAGCGGATAGTGAAAGTAGCTGGTCCCAAGGACTGGTGGATCCGTGAAGAGGATGGAGGTATGCTGGAGGATGGACACAAGGATTGGATCAGTTGAGGAGCAGCGTATAGCACAGCTGCATAGGACAACAGCCGAGGAAAGACGAGCGGACTGCATCGTCAGAATATATATCAGAAAGAAGGGAGCGCAGCAGGATGCGCAGGTGGTGAAGACGTGGAGGGATACCATACCCCTTTCAGGAACAACAGCACTCAATGCTGGAGGGAAGGATGGCGCAATCCGACAGTAAGTGGTGAAACGGCTCATCCAAAAAAGGCTGCGCAGAAGCAATGCGCAGTGGGGAGCCGCGGATGAGGAACTTTTTGTAGGTGAAAGGCGACAGAGGGCAATGAGGCAGCCCATCCCAAGGAATGCAGCGCGGAGGCAGCCCCCGGGTAGGGGGATTGAGGACGAGGATCGGCGCTGGGCTGAACAGAGTCCACCCACTGCCCATACGCACACAGACGCGAGGTCGTCGGCCAAAAACAAGGAACAGTCGTTCCGAGGGATGGCAGCGTGCGAAGGACGGAGGCGGAGGGCCCAGACGAGCAGCCGGGACCGGCGAGGCTGGATGGCGAGGAAGGGGGGAGGATATCCCTTGCGTCCCCTTTGCTCGCTACATCACGAAGCGGAGGCGGACGTTGCGGAGGCTAGTGCTAGAAGCTGATGGTAAGCACAGTGTCCCAAGAAGTGAACAGCGTGGCGGCTAGAGAAGAAAAGGTGAGTTCTGGTGCTCCACCTCGACTTATATACGATGGAGGCTGCGCAGTGGCCTGGCATAGAAGACACTGGGGGGTTCTGTTGCACCACTGGGACCGAAGAACTCGTTTTATCTCTAGAAGAAACAGCATTGGAGAAGGAGAATGCTATTAAATTGGGTAATGGATTTTTTCACGGCAAGTAGAAACAGGCATACCTTCTTCATCCAAGAATTAAACGGCCGGCCCCACGGCGGGAGACAGGTCCGCAGGAGCTACGCCCCTATGCTAGGCTCCCAACTGGCCACGTACCTCGGAGTAACGGGGCGCAAACACAAAACCACCATTCAAAATTTATGAACTACAGGATGCCCTGAAAAGAGTGCTGGGCCTACGCCCTATGGCTACATTCCCAGTGGTGCAACAGAACCCCCCCAGTGTCCTCTATGCCAGGCCCCTGTCAAACTGCCATCCACCCTAACATTGGCAGACAAATATCGAATCCCTGTGAGATTCTGAGCCTCACACCTACCCACCGGAGCCAAAGAGGAACTCAGCCACTGTAGTCACTCATCATGAACCGGCCCCCCGCCGTGAGCAGCCCGTTTAGCCTGAAGCTAGCCTAACACGAGGCCTTCTTAAGTGGAGGGACGCCTCAAATCATGCTTAGCGCCCCTAAGGCTCGGACCCCGGCAGAAGGGGAAAAAAATTTGTAGAAATAATTAAATTGGAGACAGGAAACCATTAGCACCAGAGTGCACCCCTTCCCCGAACACTTCGTGACACTACCGTAAATAATTCCTGCGTAATTCCGACCGATCTCACCGCTCGCACCACAATGATTCGTCGTCAAGGCCCACTCGGATGGGCAGAAAACCTATCACTCTCGAGGCCCAACCAGCCAACGTACACGCCGTCCATGAGACCATCCGAGTCTCAAACATCGCATAATAATTCGTCCGCAACCGTGTCTATCACCATCGCCTCCAAATTTTCCACGAACACTCGATAATTGCGCACAGTAAACGACTCTTCGATCTCAACCAATTCTGGCACTCATCACGTCGGCTGATGCCGTCGACGCGAGCCGCCATTTTGTCTCGCTCGCCTTCAACTGTACGCACCATTCGCCTCATCAACGGTACGGCGCTTCCCGCCATTTTACCTCAATCAGCCCAAGAACGCCAGTTTTCGCAGACTATCAGTTCGCTCAGCCACCAACCGGATCCATGATTCTGTCACCGAAAGATCGCACACGCCGCCGTACAAGCCCCATTTTGCCTTACAGTTTTAACGGTCGCCCACAAATAAGAGTCATTTGTACACAACATCACCGCCTCGATCCGAGTCACTCACCGTGGCACCGGCCGCTCTCTAGATACCGGGCCCATCGCCATCCCGGCCGATGCCTTTCACTACCCACGGATTGTTTATACTTGCATTATATCACCCAACCATGCAAACCCGGCTCGTTAACACATTTTGCCGCCCCTCGGACGGATTGCATAACTCAGATCGCCGCCCGACTATCATTATCACGCCCGGACACCTGCTCGGCCCACTACCGTCACGGCTTGGACCTCGTCCGGCCCGTCCTTACAACCATCACGGCTCGGACGCCTGCCCGGCCCATCGTCGTAAAGACGCAATTTTCGTTCCTCCATAAACCTATTCCTCTGCTCGGCACTCAGCCGGCTTCTAGTGCCTGCCTCACTTTTTCACCAAGTGGTATTTTATATAATTTGCACGTGGTTTTGCCTCACACGACTGGTTCGTGGAATTCTCTCTACCAACGTGTTAGCACTAGTAAGTTTATCACTGTCCGTACGCCCACTGGCTGTACGACACACAACGGATTTCAACACCATGCAGAAAAATTTAATTTCCTCACCAATATCCGCCACACTCCCCTAGCCACGCTATGTCATAGCACTCCATTTTTCTTACCTCATATCAGCACTGCAGACTTCCGTACAGAAAGGTCGGGCTCACATTACTCACTCTTTCGTTACGCCTAACGGCGCCACCATTACGTAACCACGCCCGACGCCATCCTTCACGAATTCAAACAAACCGCTCTGCATCCTCGCCTTCCGTGTGGAAATTGACAAGCATCGTTCGTGCTTGCTATTATTCCTCCAAAGGTATAGTCATAAGGTTGCTTCAACGTAACAAAATCGTGTTTCCATCGTGTGTAAACACTTCGGTTTTCCCATACCACAAACACGACTTCCGTGGCCACGGCAAAAGAGACAGTGGGGATAGAACGAGAGGAAGTAGAGTACCAGAAGTGACGTAGAGAGGCGGAAAGTGTCGATTTTTGCATAAATTAAGGAGAAATTTTATGCAAATGAGGGTTGGAAAGGGCCGACTTTGGCAAAGGGACATCCCAAAGTAGTAACACAGCGAGGAGGCTTCCATGAAGGAGAATAATGAAACACGAAATGTTAAACGTAAAAATAAATTTACTTATCCTAAAATACTAACCTTTACTCTCAGCTTATTTTAGTTTTCAAATAAAGCACATGTCTGTAACTTAGGACTTACAGTTCTATTTAGTGGCTCTCCCGCCAAGTGGCATCCACTCCACAGTCATGGCTACAAGAGTCCAACACTGCAAGAGACAATCTCTATTCTGTTGTTGGAATTTTGTTTGACCTGGAGAGTTCGTCTGTCAGTTGAAGCGTTAACCCATGGAACAGACACACATTGAAGAGTCTGGAGACCTCTTCCATCTTGAAGTGTTCTCGAAGAATGAACCTGGTCAGGTGGAGTAGGTTGAAAATAAGCCGAGAACACCCGTTTCGCTTTGGAATTCCCCAATCCCCCAATGGGCGGTAGAACCTGGAAGTCCCTGGTGGTGAATAAGCTACCGCTCCCATTTCCAAAAAAAAACCTGTACCTCTCGTGAAGCAACAGATGTGGTGTTGTCAGCCATCACTAAAATGTAAGTCTGCACTGATACCAACTTTACCGATCCGACACCGATACCGAACCGGTTTTTAAAATTTTGTCAATACAGATATCCAAAATTGTATACCCAATTTTTCATCAAAGGTCTAGTTTTCTGCAAATGTCCAATAATTATTAAAATAAAAAAAATGTAAATAGTAACCCACGTATAAAATATAGCTAGGAAGATACTCGGTGATTTCCAGAGCAAAACGCCGCGAACCGCATGTCGTAATCTTGAACGGTTCCAGAGTTATGGATATTTCTGCGAAAGTTGCCGATGCAGATACTAATCCCATACCGCTGATATCGGAAGCTAATCCGATCCAGTGTTGGTATCGGTGCAGCCTTACTAAAATGACTTTGTTCTCCAAGAGTGGTGTCCATTTCTTCGCTGCATAAGTGATCACTCCCAAGTTCCAACATATTGATGTGAAGTGCAGTTTTTTCTGTTAACCACACCCCAGGGGTTAGCAATGACTCAAAGTTAACTCCCCACTTCACTGCCGATGCGTCCGTGAACAGGGGATGATCAGGGAGGGGGTGGCGTACAAGGACTCCTGCAGCTAAATTTCCCAAGCGTCGCCACCAATCCAGGATTTCTCTGGGCAGCTTGCTAAGTGGAACCGTACAATGTCTTTCCACAACGTATGCTGTTCATCATTCATCCTTCGTGAACCAGTGCATGCGTCTGGCCTCTCAAGCACTAACAGGTACCAACGCCGAAATCTTCCAACATGATCCAGTCGACTACTTAGTTCCCTGGCAGAAATTACCTCCTTGGAGAGCAGGCTCTTTATCCAGTTGATTACTTGTACGTTAACCACCAAGTCTCCAAGGGCCGAACCTGAAAATGGTCAGATGTTCTGCACCGAGGAACAAATGGCTAAGCTGAGCAATCGCGAGATTTAGGGGCGATGAATCCCAACCCCACACCAGCAATATCCAAGACGACAAGTATCCTGAGGTTTTGGTTGCCGAGTAACCAGTCGTCGAGATATGCCCGGGAATGGATTCGATGCTGAAGCAGAAAACCTATCACTGGTCGCAGAATGGAAGTGAATACATGTAGGGCAGTGCTGAGGCCAACAGAAGAACAAGAAAATGTTACATGTTCCTGCCTGAGACGAGCCGGAAGAAGTGGTACGTGGTTGGATGAAGGTTAATGGTTACCAGCTTTCAAGTCCACAGACACAGTGTATTCCCCTTGCTCTACGGACTCATGTGCTGATGGCCTTTCCATCTTGAAGTGTTCTCGAAGAATGAACCTGGTCAGGTGGAGTAGGTTGAAAATAAGCCGAGAACCCCCGTTTCGCTTTGGAATTCCCCCAATCCCCCAATGGGCGGTAGAACCTGAAGTCCCTGGTGGTGAATAAGCTACCGCTCCCATTTCCAAAAAAAAAACCTGTACCTCTCGCTCCAATGAATCAGACTGCACAGGGGTAGCTGGCTTCAAAGGAGTGGTGGGAAACTGGTGAAAGGTGGAATGTAATCACAATCATTTTTCACGATGGATAATACAAATGCGCCCAAGGTGATCTCCTTCCACTTTTCCCAGTGGTGCCGCAACTTGCCCCCACCGGTTGCACAAGTGATGGCTGATGTTACCATGGCACTGTCCTCTGAAACCTTTGCGTCCCTGATGAAAACTTGACCTAATCAACCACTACATCGTTGGGAAGCTACTCCTGCTTGACGTTGGCTGAAGAGCACTTTGAGTCCTGGGTTCTAAATTGCCCTGACCAATATTTCCCACGGGCTAAAGAGGAACTTGGTTCCCTGGTACCAAACGGCTCCTTCTGTATGGCCGTGTGTTGGCAGGTTGGTTCTGAAGTCATAGCAACTGGTTTTTGTGCCGATGGCTGCACAACCATTTCTTTCAATTCCAGTGCAAACTCAAGTTTCCCGTTAAAAAGTTTGGAAGAGTTCTGAAAAGGTAGCAGATGCAGTTGAGTTTTCCCATTGTATCCGACGAGACATGACCGACTACTAGAAATATGCATCCCTCACATAGTAATCATCCTAAATCTAACACACGTCTGTGTAGGACTTGCGATTGAGGTAGGTGGTTTGGGTCCAAGCGAACATCTTCTTGGTTATCAAATGCAGCACGAGATGGGTCCTCAAGATCGACTGCTACCGGCAGCTTCTTTTTGCAAAATGTTGCTGGCAAGTACAGATCATTCCGGTGAAATCCCTCCACGCAACTTAAGATTTCCTTTACTTACTGATTCCACCAAAAAAACCTTATCTGCGTCCGTTGCCAGGCTAGACGGGTTGTGAGCGGTTCTGTTGAACACTGTTCAGGTGGTGGTAAATGGCTGACTCGATCACCAACGGGCTGGTAATCTGCACAATTATCGCAATCTGGGCACAATTGCCAGTCGATCGCATATAATATAGGCTAAAGTTCACTTTACCACAATTTTCTAAAAGCTCTGAATTCTGTTAGTACTTACCCTACACTCTAATTATATGGTCTCTTTTTTTTTGTGGGAGGCGCGGAACACAGTTTAAACCCCATCAGTACGTTACCACAGTCAGTATATTTATACGGTGTTCGTTTTCGCTCGCGGGGCTGTGCACGGAAGCCCGTTCATGCCCCCGCGCTCTTGACCCCAGCTGATATTTTTTCCCGTAAACAGTTCAGATAAGTGGGTTGTTATTGTCAGTTTAGTTTTGTTTTGTTATTGTCGGTTAAGTTAGGCAGGTACCGGCTTCTGTTTGGCGTTTCACTTGACGGACTTTGGCCCAGTTGATGCTTTCCTGCACGGCGCCTCTGCCTCGAAAAAAAACAAGCGAACAAACAAGCGATTTTGCGTCTTTTTTTTTTTTCGCCTTAAACCTCTTTTCCGCACCTTGGAATCAACTTTAATCTGCCTTACGACGACAATAAGGCAAGTCTTTTTTTTTTCTTAAAATTTGGGGGTTTGTGGTAAACTAGATTTGTGCCATAATTAAGTACTGCAATTCGGTGATTAGGAATCACAAAGCTGGGAGACTTGGCGACGTTGGCGCTGGTGAGAGACATGTTGAGGAGAGACAAGACTAAAACATTCTCAAGAAGAGACTGATTCATTATGGGGTACACTAAGTCGACTTGGAGACACTTCCACTCCTAGTAACTCTCAAATAGGAGTCTTTGTTGTATTTGTTGTTGACTTTTTCGTCCCCAAACTAGTTTCGTTTGTCCTTTCTGAATCACGATACTGAATAGAGAGGGATTCTGCAGAATCCTATGAAACAGTGTGATTAGCACGGTCAGATCTACCTCGGCGAGCTGCCATAGGTTACTCAGAACCCCCGAAATGGCTGAAGTTCTGATGTTTCTAAGACTGATGGGAATTTTCAGTGACCCCAATATAGAAACCGTACTAATGGTTTAGGATTAAGGCTTGACCCTTTCGACCTGGAAGTTTCATTATGCTTACGTTTGTTTCCCGATGAAGTCTCCAGATTTCTGTTGATTCAACATGACTTTCTGAGTTGTGATTGCGCACGAAGAGAATTCAGTACTTTAGAAAACTGACTTGCCACAAAGACTAAAATTGCAGGGCCTGCAACTGCTTAATTTTAGTTTTTATTGCCTAACCGAAAATATTCATTACCTGTTTTACATTAGCAGATTTCCCCATTGAGCTATTGAATCCCCTAGAAGTTGAAGGTTGCCTTCCCTGCCGGGCTCGTACCCTACCGCGCATGCGTCGGGCTACTTATATAAACCTCAGCGGTAGCCGACATCATTTCTCCTCCTACCAGAACCTAGCTCATGGTGGGGAGGTTTGGGCGGGAGTAAAGGTAATGTATATTTTCGGGTAGGCAATAAAAACTAAAATTAAGCAGGTGCAGGCCCTGCAATTTTAGTCTTTTTATAGCCGACGAAAATAGACATTACCTGTTTTACATTAGCAGACTTTGTAATCCGGAGGAGGGCTAGGTTCACAGTGTTTCCCGCGGTACGAGACGGCAACCCCCAGGCACAGTGTGACCTGATGAAGACCAATCTGCAGAGCCAACCACTTTCACTCGGGGTGGAGGCGCAAACTGCACCAATTCCGTCCGGTAAGAGTGAGATTGGGGATGCTGTAGAGCTAATAGTTATCTAGGTGTTTTAGGTATGGTTATAGAACGTCATCGCATGCAGAGGTCAATTTATACGGGGGCAAAGTAAAGAGATCAAAACTTATAATACATGAAGCCTCTTACTTTGCGGGAGGCGGAGGTAGAAGCAACGGTACGGAGCAGGTGGCAGGATGATCTTGTGGAGACATGTAGAGGCAGAAGTTGGTCAAGGTGGTGGTGTGCCGGAGCGAAGAACACAGCAGTAGTCTGGAAGAACTGGAAGAAGTTGCAGTGGAGACGGAGGTATTGGAGAGCACAGTGAGAGACATCGGAGGAAGGTGTCCTGGTGGAAGCGGAGGCTGAAAGGAAATCCCCCCTTTTTTTTTTGTTGTGAATTGAAACGGAACGGTGGTGAAGAAACGGAGTGCATTGAAGGTAAGACAAGTTCTAAGGCAGGTGACACGGAAGAAGGCTGCTTGAAGGAAGGACTTGTGATGGGAAGGGAACGGAGGTTCTGTCGGATGACACCGGAGGTGGAAGCGGAGGAGTGAGTGCTTTAGTCGGGTCGTCTGTAGCGGTAGGTGCTGTCGAAGAGGGGTCCCAATATGGTGACGGGAGCGGTGATGGAGCAGCGTGGTGGGCGGAGGAATTGGAGACGGCGTTGAAGCGGCAGTCCTTGCGGTCGATGGTGATGGTGGAGTGCCGAGAGCGGTGGGAGCATTGTGAGGACGATGTGTCCGCAATCTTGCGCACCATGGTGGTGAGGATGGGATGGGTGATACCCAATTGTAGTGAGCCCGGAGCAAGGCGTAGTTTAGGCGCTGGGAGTAGTATTTCCTATTGACGACTTCTAGTTCATTTGTCAGAGCATCGTTAGTAGCGCGGAGGACAGCGTTTTCAGCCTGGAGCACTTCCAAGGTAGCAGTAGACTGGCAGAGGGCAGGTAATTCTGTCAGGTAGTTGTGGAGGGTCGCATAATCGGTGGCGAACTGTTGGGTGAACTGTAAGACGAAGTCGATGTTAAAGTTCAAGTTTTCTAATCCCCTGGCCGAAAGGTGAAGGCCCCTTGTTAGGGCTTCACGAAGCACGGTTCCAGAGGGGAATGGGGCGAGCAGAGGCCCGACTTGAAAAGCGACATCCGGAGGAGGCGGGAGGCGGAGGAGCCTGCTGAGGGGGTGGTGAAGCAACTGGCAACTTGGAGGTTGGTACAAGAGTCTGAAGACGGAGGGATGGTGCAAAACGTTGCCGGGCCAGCTTGATCCGGACGGAGGAATGGGCCGGAACACTTGTCTTTTTCAGGATGCTGACAGGATGGCAGAGACCGGAGGGTCCAGGAATGGCCGGAGATATGTCGGCAGGTAAAGGCGGAAACGAAACGGTGCGTCGGACACTGGGTGTTGAGAGGACCGGAGGGAGAGTAGTTTTCGTTCCTGTAGCGGAAGAAGATGATGACACCGAAAATGTCGTTGCGGAAGCGGAGGGTGAGTTAGTATTGCTTCGTTTGGGAGGAGGTACGGAGGAACCACCGGGTTGTGATGTTGGCGATGCCGGGACTGACCGTTTTCGTGAGGATGGTGTCCGTACTTGTTTGGGTGACCCAGAAGATTTGTCGGCAGGCAGGGTTTGTTGCTCCCTCGAGGATGCGGCAGCAGCGGCTTTCTGACGCCGGGCCCTATCAGCCCTTTGTTTGGAGAGTAGGTGGTGCTTCCTAATGAGTGACCAGCGAGTTGGAGATATGGACACAGACCTTGCATTTGTACTGCAATCCATCACAA
This sequence comes from Lithobius niger, assembly GCA_023313725.1. Taxonomy (NCBI): domain Eukaryota; kingdom Metazoa; phylum Arthropoda; class Chilopoda; order Lithobiomorpha; family Lithobiidae; genus Lithobius; species Lithobius niger. The sequence goes on from JAHWFP010084621.1 coordinate 19,082, forward strand.
AGGTGGTGGCACTGACAGCATGGATGTGGATCAGTTCTGGGCTTAGATGATAGTTGCGCAAATCCCGGGCATTTACAGGCAATTGGTGACGGAATATTGACTTCACCATGCTGAAGAACCGGTGACGGTGGTGGAGTGTGATCAAAGGCCTCAGAAGATGACAGGTCCGCCATGGCTGGGCTGCGAAGTGTGGTGAGACGACAGTTGGAAAGCGGAGGTTGAGTTGGAAAATTGTAACCGTCGCGTGAGCATCATGTGGCGCCTTATGGTGACGCCGTGAGGAGTGAGAGGCTAGCCAAAAACTGCCGCTTGGCGGAGGATGAAGCAGGTACAAAGTGGCGGGAGATGCGGCCAAGGGTACTCGGGGAGATGATGCGCGTCCGTACATGTTTGTCGGCTGAAGGCACGTGGTGGTGGTTACCAATGTGAAGGCGAGGGAGGAAGAGAGACGTCGTCCGTGCAGGAGGGACCTGGAAAGGCCTTAGCAGGAACGGAGGGCGTGCTGGAAGTAGGAGGCAATTTGGCTGGTAGGCGCGTAATACCGGAAACCCTTGACGGATGGTGGCGAACGGAGAGAGGTGAGCACGGATACAGGGAGAGGAAGTCAGGTGAGGTGGGGCGGAGGATGGTGTAGTGAACTTCTGAGCAAATGGATTCGCTGCAGGTCAGGTCGGGCTTGTCGGCGGAGGCTCGCGAGGCCGGAGGCAAGGCGGAGGTGGCTTCGTCCAAGGAATTGGTTCTCTGGAAGGACAGAAAGGGGACAGGAAGACGAACGCATTTCGGTCGTAGGAAAACGGGTGACAGAGAACCATCGGTCCCCAAAGGAACCATGGTGACGGGAGACGGTAGAAGTGGAGGAGGAGGCTGGGAGGCGTGTGGAATCGACTCGATGGTATGGCGGCATGAAAGGGAAGCAGTGAACCGTCCTCCAAAATTGCGAAAGGCTCCTCTGTGTGTAGTTGATGGGAAGACGGAGGTGAGGCCCGGAAAGGGGACGGACGGAGGTTGTCGTGGCATTCGCAAGAGGGAGGTCTGTGTGACAGGTATGCGGCCGTGCCGACGAGCACAAGCCTGGGAGAGGCGAACATCATTAGGCCCATCTTGTTGCGGAGAAGAGGACGGTGCGAATTCTGTGGAGGCGGATGGAATGGTTAAAGCGGAGGATGGCCCGTGTGAGGAAGAAGCGTCGTACTGGAAAAAAAGGGCCTGCAGAGGAGTGGTGTTGGGTATTCCCCGGGACCGAGGAGGAGGATGAAGGCAAGTCATGCGGCAACTGGAGTTTGGTGGCAGCGAGAGCATCCTGTGATTGCGGAGGGCCAGCTTGCGGCAGACGCGGAGGTAAGGGACCCGGTGAGTTCCGGCCCAGAATGGCCCTGGGAGTGTCCATGCCTGAAGAGGCGGAGGTAGGCAAACCGCAACAGAAGGGTATGCGGATGGTAGACAGCCGGCGACCTCCGCTGAGTCGGTCGGTAAGCGGAGGACAGAAGGTGGCAGTAAAGGCCTACCGCGGAGGGCGGCGGTATGCGGTGGTAGGATCTTCGGGGAAGCTCGAGAGCGTACGCACGCGGCGAACGCCCTAGGAGAAATGATGTCGGCTACCGCTGCGCTTTATATAAGCAGCCCGAAGCATGCACGGTAAGGTACAAGCCCGGCAGGGAAGACAACCTTCAAGTTCTAGGGGATTCAATAGCTCAATGGGGAAATCTGCTAATGTAAAACAGGTAATGAATATTTTCGTCGGCTATAAAAACATACCTATCAGAAACCACGTACTCAACATATCGTGTTTCTGCTTGAAGACAAGGAATTTAGGCTAAGTCCAGAATACCAAGGGAGGGAGGGGGGAGGGGAGTGTGTGTGAAAAGGATCTGCTGGCATGAAGACCAGCTGGTCGTATCTCTCCCCCAACCCCCACCAATCAACGGCCACAATAGCTCCACAACTGCACAGCACGTTTTAGAAACGAAAACTAACAGACTAAAATAGCAGGGCCTTGCACCTGCTTAATTTTAGGTTTTATTGCCTAAACGAAAATATACATTACCTGTTTTTTATTAGCGTTTCTCATATTGAGCTAGAATTATTCCCTAGAAGTTTTTGGAGGTTGTATCCCAGCCGGACTTGTACCTTCTGCGCATGCGCAGGGTTTGGGCCCGTCTATATAACACGGCGCAGCCGACCGATTTGGAATTATTTCTCCACACCCAGAACCTATCAATTGAGGGGAGGCATGGGTGGGACTACAGGTAATGTATATTTTCGTTTAGGTTTAGGTCATTCCTGAAGAACCTTCAGCCAATTACACTGGGTTACGGAACCAGAGAAAGCTGAACGATCCGTAGTGCGGATGGAACGTTGAGGTTCCCCGGTGAGGCAAGGTGGTGCGGTGAGGAAACGTCGAAGCAATAAATTTGGGTTAAAAATGGGGTAAACTTAAGTAAGGGGACCGCAAACAGGAACCTTAACACCGTGGGGTACAAGATAGGAAATCAGGCAATAGTGCCGAAAACGCTTATCTTGCAGGGACGATGATGTTGGGTTTCTTGCCCAGTCGTCGAGGTAGAGGAAATGTCTCATCCGTTCGACAGACTCCGGAAACAGTTTGTGTGTAGGAACGTGGAGGAACGTTGTTGAGCGACGACGAATTCGAGGCACAGAATAGGGTAGAGAACACCGTTTCTGACGAGAGGAACGTGTCATGGCAATTAAAGATCCGTGGGAGGTTTTTTTTTTGATTGGAATGAAGCGGCTGAAGATATCTGTAGTATGTGGTAGGTAATACATATAAGGGGAGGAACAAGTTTATGACGTCCGGAATGGGACGAAAAAAGCAGGAACCTCACCGAAGCCTATGCAGGGGAACAGGTTGTCCTGAGACCGTGGTCATTGTTGCTAAGGCAAAAAGCGGAACCCTAAGGCTATTCCCTTGGCTTGACGGCGGCATGGGGAACATGGCATTACTGTAGCGAAAGAAGCCTAGTGTGTAGTTAAAACATGAAGACTGGTGAGAAGCGTGGGGCGTCGTCAAATTGCCAGACGGAATAGGAAGACATCTTGCGGAATTGATAAGATGCCATGGCCGCGTTCCAGATGATCACCGGGGAAGAGGATGGTGAGACAGGAGGATTACCGTCCGGAATATGGGACATTCGGACCGTAACGGACGGTTCCCGGTACGGGGATGGTAACGGAGACGGGGCGTCTTTGAGCAGTTTAATGATGGATGGAGATGGGGACGTAGCTGGAGTCCGAGAAGGATCAAATGAGTATGCCTTGATCGTTGTGGGTGCTGTCCAAATGCATCGTGTCCCGGGACCGACCACAGTAGTAGGCCCGCCATGGGGGGGATGAAAGAATAAGTGATAGCAAAGCATGGCGGGCGCAAAGCAGCACATAATTGATGCGTTGAGAGCGGTATCGTAGTTGGAGGGTTACAAGTTCGCTTGAAAAGGCCTTAATAAAAGCACAGAGGAAAGCGTTATCCGATTGTAGGGTGGAAGAAGATGCAGCAGCTTCTTGTGACGCAGGTAACGTGGAGTGAGCAGCACAAAGGACATCTAGTTCCTTCACGAATCCATCGATGTATTCTAGGAGGAACTTCAGGTTGAAGTCGAAATTTTCTAATTCCCATTTCTAATTCTAATTTCTAATTCTTTAAGCAAGGCGGCACAGATTGTCGATGCCAAAGGGAACGGGGCAGACCCAGCGGGGGAAGGCGTCCTGCAAGGAGAAAAGGTCAGAAATGTGGCTGCAGGGAACGGTGTTGGATCTTGACGGGAAGTGATAGTCGGAGAAGAAGTGCAAGTCGACGTTGGAATTGAGGGCTTGACATGTTGAGATGGAGGTTTTAATGCATACCTTGGGACGCGTTCCGGATGTTCCGGGAACGGCAGGGATTTTGTCGGTGCTGGTGATCCGAGAACTTTTGGACGCTTGGTGGGTGTCTTCTTGGAAGAAGTTGTGTGTTAGAACTGATGAAACTTCGGAGGAGTCAGGACGGAAGTGCAGGAAATACTGCAAGGATGAGCAGAAGTTGAACTACACGACGTATCCAGAGAGATGGAACGAGGTTCCCTGTTGATGTCGTTGTCGAAGAGCCAGGTTCCGCTGAGGCAGGAACGATGGGAGAGATGCCAGGAACGATATTATGCCAGACCGCAGGAGGTGCGGGGAACGTGGTGACAGTGACATAAAGTCCGGGGAACCACGACCCAAAACAGTATAGTGAACACCATAGTTCAGGAACGAACAGTCTTCGTCACAGGTTAAGTGAATCTTAGTTGGAGAAGGAGGCACAGGTCTGGGCATTGCTGACGTTGCAGCAGGTCCAGGAGGACAACATGGAACGGGTGATGCTGACGAGCCGTAGAAAGGAACCCGGAATGTGGGGAACGGCACTGGCAGATAGGTAGCACACTATGCCTGAAGTGTTGGTGACAAATCGCCAGTGGAACCAAGAGGTTCCGTTAGAATTGGCGAGGGCAAAGACGGGCATGAGAAGTAGATGCTTGCTGTCGAATGGCACGGCCGGATGAAGGAACGCAACTGAAAGTGGAGCGTCTTTCGTTGGAACGAACCGCTGGGTGACTTCATAGGGAATGTGGTAACGAAGGCCGTGAATGTGGCAGAAGGTGGCTGAAGTGGCTGCCGAGTCTGAAGGGAACGGCCTGAACGGCGGTTCGTTGTTCGGGGCGATCAGGTAATCCGGGTCTGTGGAGCCGTGTAGCTCGTCCGTTGTCCAGATCCCAAAAGCGGAGGAGCAGTGACTATACTGCTTGTTGGGAACCGAGACGGAACCGTGGCAGGCGACTGCGTTCCTTTTGGTAGGAACACAGTAACGCCGTGGATGGCCGGAACGGTCCAAAGACCAGAGAACCGGAATCGACCATAGAGCGATGTAAATAGCGTACGCTGTAGAGAAGAAAGAATCGAGGAACGTGGGCCAGAGTGCAGGTGAGGAACATCATCTACCTAAGGCGATGGGTAGACAAATAAGAGCAGCTGAACCGCAAAAGAAACCGCAAAAGAGTGCGTCCAATAGGTATTTCCAATGGGCCGAGCACGGCGAATCCTTGATGTTAATGGTCGAATTACAACCATGTAGAATTGTATAAATGAAGGAAGCTGCACAGCAACATGCGCAGTGGGGTCGTGTTGTTGTTGGATTGATGAGACAGTGTCCTCTGTATTTGTGACAAACCGAGGTCTGGTAAGAGGAGCGTGGGGTAACATGATGCTGTCGTTCCGCTGGGGCCCAAACCTGTGCATGCGCAGAAGGTACAAGTCCGGCTGGGATACAACCTCCAAAAACTTCTAGGGAATAATTCTAGCTCAAAAGGAGAAACGCTAATAAAAAACAGGTAATATATATTTTCGTCGGCAATTAAAAGCACCATTTACCCAAAGTACATGTATATTTGCCCGTCAGGGTTAGTAGAAGTAAGACAAAAATACTCGCCACCCACAAATATAAAAATGGTCTAAATGGCCCTAAAGTGCCCTTGGGTATCCAGAATGCAAAGACCACAAGCCACATTAGTACATTCCAACCAGCCACAAGTGTAAGGAAAAAAAGAGAAGAACCACAACACAGGAGATGCATCCCAACAGCTCCCTGATAAAGAATGACTACACTATGGTGGATCACTGCAGGGAACAAACCAAGTCTTTGTACAATGGAAGAGTTTATTCGTTTAAATTTTGGAGCTTAAAATGACAATTTGAAACCAATCCTTACTAAAATTGGCAAATTTTCAGAGATAAATACATGATGAAAAACAACTGCATTTACAAGGCTTCACTTTAAAGGCTCTCATAGTCACGTTTTCTTTGATTATTAGGGAATGAGCATTACATAAACTTAACGGTACATAACTCCCTCCGGTATGTTTTAACAGTTTTCCTCGATATATTCCCGGAAATAGTTTTATATGAATTCGTTTACCTTTTATTTGATCGTCTAAGGGTACGATCATGATGACAGATGTGGCGCGTGTACGCTAGTAAGCTTCTTTTTTACCATTCAGTCCGAAGAGTACCTCACTCCCGCCAGAAACCTTCTCGGGCTACTTGCAACGGTGACGTCACGCGATGTTGACACGCCAAGTCTGTGACGTAGTGATTCTTCGTGCACTTCAAGTCACGTGACTTGCCGCTTCTGAGCGAAAGCCAAGTGAGATAGTAGCTGCCTTACTCGAGACACACAGCTTCAATCCCAGTTAACCTTGTTCTGAGCTTATAAGGAGAAATGGCGAGTGATGAACGCATTATCTATTCCACCAAGGACGAAACGAGAATTGGATCGAGAATAAGGTTTATCCTAAGTTTACCACAAGAAACTAGGAAAGAAGGGGTGGGGCAGGGATCCTGACACGGTGATAGACAAAACCATAGGCGGAGAAGAAATTAAATTGCAGATTGAATTTCAGACGTAAATTGTCATAGCAGACATAAGGCCTAAGGAAAAAACGTTTAGTGCAGTACCAATTAAATTACTAGGATCGGTCGGGAGAAGCTTTCTTTTTTTTTATGGTACACTCAAAACAGACCCAATTTTATGCCTTTCATTTAAGCTGTCTCTGTACAGTAATGCTGTGTTTGATGCCCGCATAATACTAAAACATGAAGTCACAAATTAGGCTGCAAGGAAAAAATAACGGTCG
>JAHWFP010084621.1:28579-41891 GCA_023313725.1 Lithobius niger
CACCAGCAGAGGGGGCAGCAAAATCGTTTACCTAATCTTTAATAAAAAATAATAATTCAAATTTCAACAGATCATGTATTACTTTCAAAATTGAAGCTCAACCTAATTTCAAAAATTTAAATTATTTTGACAATAGTGGTACCACTGACTGGTCAAAATAAATTGCAGCTTATTTTACGATTATATAAGCTACGACATAATCAGCGCAGTCAGTGGTTTAAGCTCTTCCCGAGCTCTTCCACCATCATTGGGTAGTTTCCTGCATTACAAAGAGCATCAGTCGTCAACACCATGGCTGATTCCTCATGGGCCAACCCAAGGCATCTGGGTGAAGGTCCCCACTACTACATGCCCCTCTGAAAAAGCGCGATTTCATATCCCTTAACCGCACTGAGTGTCGCCAGGAAGCGGCCTGTAGAATTTCTTCGATTGGGGTGGCATTGTGGTATGCCCATGAAGTAGAGATTGCTCTGACCTCGTGTGCTGTTGCTCTCTCTCTGCTAAGATTGGCTTTCTCATAGGCAACGTCGATTGTTTTCCTAATCCAGCGGGAAATCATGGCGGCTGAAGTTTCCCCTGTTTGGAGGTCAACGGGTAGGAACAATTGGTTTCTGTCTCTGCGGATGTTTTCGTGTTGAGTTCTGGTGAGGTAGAAACGGAGCGCTCGGAAGGGGCATAGAAGACGTTCTGGTTCATCTCCTGTTAAGTTCGTGAGTGCTTGGAAGGTAATGGGTTTTGTTGGTTCAGAGGGCTTGTGTGTTTTAGCTCGGAAGCCCAATCTTGGGCAAAGGGTTACTGAAGAGAAATTTGGGCTGAAGATGCAGTAGACCGGGTCAGCTGAAAGCGCTTGGATTTCAGAGCAGCGGGCACTGGCTGCTAGTGTCACGCGGAAGACGGTCTTCCTGGTTAAGAGGTGAAGGGAGGTGTCTTGCATTGGTTTGTAGGGGGCTTCCATCAGGGATTGGAGGACGATCGAAAGATCCCAATCTGCAACTTGTCTTCTAGAGGTTGGACAATCGTTTTCGAAGGAGCGGAGGAGGGCTGAGATGCGGTAGTCGTCTAGAAGGTTAGTTTTGTCTGCTGCTTTGAATACTGAGTTTAGAGCTGAGCGGTACGCAAGGATTGTTGAGCCTCTGAGCTTGTCGATGTCAAAGAGGTCGGTGAAGAATCTCAGTAGTTCTGGTAGAGTGGGGTTGATTGGATTGATCTCCCTTGCGAAACACCCATGAAACCATCTGGCCCAATGGCTGTCGTACATCTTGCTTGTTGATTTCCTGGTGGCTCTTGAGGCGATGCGGGAGGAATCGTCTTTATGAATTCCAGCCTTTTTTTAGGAGTTTGATGATAGTAGCCACGCGTGAAGGTTTAGGCTGGGGAGGTTTGGGTGGACTTTCGACAGTTTTTGTTGAGAGATAAGATCTGGGAGAGGAGGCAGGGATCTTGGTGTGTCCACCAGTAGAGACAGTATATGTGGGAACCAAGGTGCTGATGGCCATAGAGGGGCTATGAGCAGAAAGAGACTTTGGCTTTCGTCTGCTTTTTGTAGTACCTGTGGAAGTAGTTTGAATGGAGGGAACAGGTATGCATACAGGTTGTTCCATGGATACGTCAGGGCGTCGACTGCCAGAACTTGATCGTCCAGAATTGGGCTGATGTAGTGGGGAAGTCGGGCATTGTACCTCGTGGCGAATAGGTCGATCAACGGGGTGCCCCATGTTATGAAGAGAGATTCGCAAATGGATTTCTTGAGGCACCATTCCCCTGTTGGTGGTGAGTGGCGGGAGAGGGAGTCTGCAATGACGTTCCTGTTCCCTGGGATGTGGAGAGGAAGCAGGGTGATGTTGTTGGAAATACAAAGGTTGAGGATTTCTGAGATGAGGTTGTGAAGTAGTCTGGACTTGGTTCCACCTTCCTTCCTTATGTAGGCTAGGGCTGTGGTGTTGTCGGCTTGTATTTGGACGACTTGGTTCTTGATGGTTGGGAGAAAATGTTGTAGAGCGAGGAAGATGGCACGGAGTTCGAGGTAGTTGATGTGCTGAAGTTTCCTTTCCCGCCAGGTTCCCGAAATTTCCAGGTTGCATAAGTGGGCTCCCCGGCCATGGTTTGAGGCATCTGTGAAGATGATGTGATTTGGTGGGGGTTCGTGGAGTGAGACTGTTTTGGTGAGGTTCATGACGTCCGACCACCAAAGGAGGCTGTTGCGAGGGAAGTCGTCGTGGAAAGGGAACTGATGGTCCGGATTGAGGTGAGGGTTTGACCAGTTGACGATCCGGTGATGGTGGAAGGGCCTTACCATCCATCGTCCGTAGGGGACCAGTGTTGCTAGAGAATCCATCTTCCCGATGAGAGAGTTTAGTTCTCGTAGGCAGAAAGTTTTTTGGTTTTGGAAATGACGAATGTGATGAAGGTCTTCTACTCTGTCGGTCAATGGAGAGAATTCGGGCTGATGAGAGATTGAATGAGGCGCCTAGGAACGTGAATTTTTGTTGCGGGGTAAGGCGAGATTTGGGGAAATTTACGCCGCATCCCAGTTGGTTGAGGAGATTGATTGTTATGTCTCTGTCTTGTTCGAGACGGTGGGGGTCCTGGTTGTGTAGGGCCCAGTCGTCGAGGTATGCACTTGCTTTGATTTGGTGTTGGTGAGCTAGGATTGGTTTTAAAATCGTGGTGAAGACTCTTGGTGCTGCGTTTAAACCGAAAGGAAGACAGCGGAATTCGTAAACTTGTTTGTTGTAAATGAAGCGGAAGAATTTCGTCTCGGATGGGTGGAACAGAACGTGCAGATATGCGTCTTCCAGGTCTATGGAAATCGTCTAATCGTTCTGCTTGAACGAAAGACAGATGGATTCTAGTGTTTCCATTTTGAAGTGGGGGTTGTCGATGTATTTGTTCAAGGGTTTCATGTTGAAGATAAGTCTTTGGCCCCTTGATTTCTGTGGGCGGGTGAAGATGAAGCTGTAAAACCCCGGCCCCGGGTTTTGTTTTTCGATGATTGCTTCTTTTGTTAAGAGGAGTGCAATTTCTGAGGTTCAGGGAACGAGACACTGGAGTCGTAAAGTTCCATGGAGGGGTTGTTGCTAGTGTGGTTTCGAGAGGAAAGTGGGCCGAAAACCTTCTTTTATGATTGCGAGGACTTCTTGGTTGTGCGACAGGGTTCTCCAGGCGGGGTAGAAATGGCGGAGTCTCGCGCCGACAGGGAAGCGAGAGAGCCGGTGACTGTCATTGTTTGCGGCGTGAGTTGGGGCCGCCGGGGGATGAGTGTCGGCTGTGGCGGTCGGGGGTTGCGGCGCGTTTCTGATTTAAGCGTTGATTGGAGCGTGAGCGAGGTTGTCGGTCGGGCCGAAAGGGCTGTGTCTTGCTAGAGGAGTTGTCGTGACGTGCGACACTTGACGTGGACGATGGTTTCTCAGAAGAAGGACGGGCGTTCTGGTACCTGTTCGGTTTGGATGAGCCGGCTTGTCTTGTCGGACACTCTTGGGTTTGCGGGAGATGTCTAAATGAGGTGCGAGTGTCGGGATTAGTCCGCGGAAGAGCGTGTCGGACTCAGGAAGCGGTTGGTTGCGTAGACGATGTCTAGTTGAGTCGTTCAGGTTGTGTGCAGTTTTAAGCGCAACCTCTCGTAGGAGTAGCGTGTTATTAAATAACGCCCGTGTGGCCCAGTTTAAGGAGTGATAGGTTGCAAAACTTGCCCTTCGGAAAAGTTGTGAAATGAGGGAGGACAAGTTACGGATTTCTTCGGGGCTTGCGTCGGACGACAGCTTCTCGCAAAGCGCGTTGACTGCGGTGTTTAGGACGTCGGCCTGTGAAGTGGCTCGTAGGCTTAGACGTAAACACTTGTCGTTGTCGTACAGGACTAAGGAGGGCACTTTAATCCTTGTGGGGATGGTGAGGGCTGATCCGAAATCCAGCTTGACTTCGCTGCAAAGGAACTCATATTCCCAGTACGTATCGAAATTCTTGGGATTAGTTGCGCCGTCGCCGTTACGTTGGAAGAAGCATGATTCACGGCCAGGACGAGGTACTGGAGGATCAGTGTCGAGCTGCAAGGGGTCGCTTTTGCCCAAGAGAGAGCCGCCGTTGCGCAGCAGGCAGATGAGGAGAGTCATTGGCCCAGTAGGCTGCGGGGTTTTGCCTCTTTGTCGCGTAGGGCGAAACCAAAGCCGATTTTAAGACTCTGTTAATCACTGGAACGTCAGCAGACTCGGAAGGTTAATACAGGAGACAGTCTGGGACTGTATCTTCAACTGTCTTCAGGAGAGATGCGAGGGGAATGGTCGGATCGTCATTGTTGTCGTCCGGAAAGTGGATGTGCTTCGTGGCGGGAGGTGGCGTCAAAGCGTGTCGCGACACGTTAGGGTTGACCGACGCTGGTGAGTGCTTGCGTTTCCTAGCCGATGGATCGGAGGTGTGCGACACTCGCTTGCGGCTGTCGTGGCTCGTTGTGGATGCGACCCAGTCTTGTGTGTTAACCTGTCTTACAGATGAGGAGCATGACGGGGGAGGCATCGGCATCTTGTCGGCGAATCGACGGAAGACCGAGTCGACGAGGTTGTGTGCTTCGCTGCAGGTGACGCTGTGTTCCCGGCGAGACGATCTTGATGACAGGTCGAGCGGCGAGTTGGTGACCGACAGGCCCGCATGAGAAGAGGCTTCAAGGAGCTTCTGTTTGGCATCCCAGAGTAGCGCCTTGGCGTGTCTTACATCTTCTGCCAGGGCCGATAGGGCGGGAGGAGGCAGGGTGCGTTGGCAGTCTTGAAGCGGGGAGACGTCGCCGACATGCACGTCCCATGCAGAGCCGGACGCGCAGCAGTCGTCGCGGACGGTAGGGATAGCAGGAGGAGAGAGAGCGGCATCCGAGGTTGGAGCAGTGTTCGACAGTGCGACATCCATCGTCGGAGATGAACGACACGGAATCCAAAACCAGGTGGGAAACGAGGTGACGGGAAGGAACCTCTGGAGGAAAATGAATGCCGAGTCCAACCACGTTCTCGCTTATATAGAGAGGGCTGCGCATGCGCAGTGGGTCATGAAAGCAGGCGTCTACATGCAACTAAAAAGCCTCCAGGGAAACATAAATTGAGGTCAATGTAATGCTAAATTATCAGGTTAATATGTTTGGCAAACAAAGAAACATGTTTTTTTCACTTTATTATATTAAAGCCAATAAATTTATCAAGTGCCACGTTTGTAATGTTACAATTTTTTGTTGGAATACCTTCCCTCTCAAAAGCTTAAATTCAAGAAAGTTTTGTCCTCAAGGTGACAAGGTATTTTTGTTCTGAATACCTAAAATTTAACGAACTTGGTGTCGGATTAATTATTTTCAAGTAACAGTACACATTTAGGTGAAAAAAACTGAAATGGGTTTCTTGGATCAAATTCTAAAATTCAGAATTTTGGTGACATGCAGTATACAGCAGAGCAAAGAAGCTTTGCATCCTATCCTGAAGGCCGTTTGTCTACGATAACTTTTAAATCCAATGTCCAGCTTCTTATCAAAAATTTTTCACTTTCATTTTATACCCTACTTCAATTACAATACCCTTGGGCACGAGGTTTGGGGGATTGTTGCTCTCAGATGCCTTGTTGAGGAAGAGGGGCAACATCTTTTTTCACAGACTGGGCGACAGATCTAACAATCATTTTCAAGCTAACTTTAATATAGGGATGGGCAATAATCAATTTCGACAACGCGATTATTGCGACACCTTCATATACGATATTTGCGATTATTGCGATATTTCTCAACTTCTAGGGAAAGCTGCCTGAAGTTGATCAAGTGGTCATAACAGCACTAGTCCTACAGTAAGCCTACTAACTATGTACGTTTAGGACTAGTACTACTACGACTAGGGCTAAATGTATGTACATAATAAGCCTAACTAGTGTAGTGTTATTAGAAAATTATGAAAAAAAACAACATAATTCTTTTTTATTTAAAATAATTAAGCACTTTCAAATATTTCAAGTACTTGAAATATCACAGTGTCTCGCAAACAAGCCGCACTCGCAGATAGGCCACACCCAGAAAGAAGACTTTCCCTAAAAAAAGGTGCACGTAAACTGAACATTTTCTGCACAATTCATGCCCCGTTAAGATGTGAAGTGTTGGTATTAATTAATCCACAGACAAGCACTTTATGTTTTAACATTAGTACCGTTAAAATTAGCTGTGAGCAGGAATTTTTTACTTCCATTTAGACGCCAAGAATGTTTAAAAATTTAAGTTAGATAGTTTATTAAAAATAACTTTAGAATGGTTGCAGCTACAGACTTGTGGTTTGCACCATTGGAAAGCTGGCGAAAAAACGGTTAAAATGGTGTACTTAAACGTCAAAATTTAGCAAAATTATCGACACTGTTGCACTCCGATTGAACCTGACGAAATGAGTCGAAGATCGCGAACAAGAAAAGCACTGCGATAACACTATCACGTGTGTTGTATATCGCGATAATATCAAAATATTGCCCATCCCTACTTTAATACATGACATAATCAGGTTCGGGCCATTTTTCACATCGTTAGGTTATGCAAAATACCTTTTGCCCAAGATAACTGTTTGAAAATTAAAACTAATCTTCAACTATCACGGAAGATACACTTAAAACAATTTAATCGAACTGTGATTAAAAAAAAAGAATCCTAAGCTTTCCAGAATTTTGTATTTAGAGTTTGTGCTTGGAAGACAATTCGTGCAGAAAATTCGCGAGGTCATAAAGTGCAATACAGCCTTTTGGCGCCTCTGCTTGTACAAAATGGCTTCAAACATACAAGAGTATGACCTGCTATAGTAACACGCTTACTGACAGGAGCTCTGTGGTTTGTAGTCAAGGCGTATGGTAGAGAGGTTAAGGACACGTATGTCCGCTAGTTTGGTAAGGTGACAGTGGTGTTATATTTTATTGCCGAAAATAGCTTAAAACTTAAAAGTAAGGTAAACGGAGGAAGAGAGAGGGGGAAAAGATCGTGTGAGGGGCTGAGGTTTTTTTGGGGGCGGGAGGGGGATGCACTAACACATACGCTATACCTGTTCAGCCCGCTGTGCATAGCACGGGCTCCACCTACTTCATTAGTATTAACTATAAGAGCTGGGAACAAACCTGAGAGAAATGTTTTGATAAACGGGCTTCCTTTGATGTGACTGTTGCCAACCATGACGCAGATCTTGTACTCGCCAGCTCGACGCACAGTAAATTTTGCACGAGCACTGTTGGCCATACTTGGATCAGTGCCACCCATCTCGATTGAAGTAGCTACTTTGTAGTTGCCCTGGGTGATTTCAATCAAGAGGTTGTCTTTGTTGCAAATAGGATAAGGACGGCCGTTGCGCTGATAGAACTACGGTCAATAGAAAGAACAATCAAATTACTAGGGATGCACCAAATATTCGGTAATTATTTGGTATTCGGCCTATTCGGCCAAAAATTCAAGTATTCGGTATTCGGCCGAATACTGATTTTGGCCGAATAGTGCTATTCGGTATTCGACCGAATAGTGATTTTGGCCGAATAGTGATAATCGGTATTCGGCCGAATACTGGTTTTGGCCGAATAGTAATATTCGGTATTCGGCCGAATAGTGTTAAGATTTGTTGGTATTCAGCCGAATATTTTTTAGTATAAATTTATGTAATTGTGTGGATGTAAGTGTAGGGAAATAATTAATGGCTTAATTAATATACATAACAGAAACAATACAATTAATTAATTGAATGCATAACTGCATAATATCATACATTTATTAAATGCATGAGCCGAGTATTTATTCGGATAGATCAAAACGACTCCAGATAGCAATTATAATTGGGAGTCCTTCTTCAAAGACGAACGAGAGGCGGCAAGATCATTTGAGACTGAACAAGTGTAATTACATCTATTGTTAGAGTTTAAAAGATGGCATTACCAGCTGACATTATTTACGACAGTTTCGTAGAGGCTAAATGACTTTCCAGAAGTAGATTTAATTACGATAAGATCGTCGCTCATGATCGATCACTACGTGGAATAACAATAAGTCCCTCCCACACGGGATGGCGGCATATACCTTCAAAGTGCCGCGTACGGGGAACAATTAATGAACCCAAACGCAACAATAGAATGATTGACAGGCAGAGAGGTCCCAATTGACGATAAGGGCCCAAGCTGTCCAAATGTTACTATATTTAGCATTTCAATAATAAATCAATACTACAATGGATTGATCATGGCCGATAACGCCACAGTATTTAAGCTGAACCTCGGAATGCGTGATATCATCCCGATCACCAGCAGCTTACCAGTCGCTAACTAGTTCACGCCAGTCAAATTCCGAAGGCCGCAATCCAGATGTACGCCAGGCAGATTTCCGTGCCGAGCTAGCGACGGGGCTTCGCCGCTCAGCCGACCCGTGGGCCCATGGCCGCACTCAAGCTTCCATTAATGAGCTAAGTATTCTGATTTATTAGCGATAGCTAATTGTGTTTATGCTTAACTAGTACCAATCCGTACGCTACTAAATTAACCCGAGTTCCTTTAATTTACCTCAAGAGAATATAATAATGATTAGGTTTAAGATTCGTCAAACTCATGTCAATCATTGTAATCATACAATCAAATCATAATAATCTGTCACTGATTTAATTGGCCATATGTGGGGTCAATATTGTGTACAGCGGAGTGTTGATTAAAGGCCCAGTATAATTGGATGTTTGCTTATTATTTAGCCTACCTATTTTATACTTGATTAGTTGTTATTACAATTGTTTGCCCTTATTCCATCCTAGACAATAATGTTTATTCTAGTCAAATGGTCACTGGAATAGAACATTACAATGGAGTCATAAGTGTGATTCAATTCTCCCAACTAGCCCGAAAAGAAAAAAAATAATACTAATAATTTAAGAGCATTCAGTTGTATTTTATAGAAAATATTGCCATTTTCCGCACCTTACAATCCTTAAAAAGCTGAAATGTAGCGTTCAAATTCGGGTCTGATTTTTTTTTTACCCCAATAGTCAACAACGATAGTTGATTTGTTTGTAAACAGAATTTAACAGTCAAAAGTACGGAAAATTTGGTAGCCTATTTAAGAAAATAGCGCTGGTTAAGCTTTGTTGAAAAATAACATAGTTGATTTTGCTTATATCTTTCAAATGTTTATGGAAATGGTCGATTGACATGTTCAATGCTATGAAATATGTTCAAGTGTATTATCTTGCGTGCATTTAAAGTGTATTTGCTTTGAATTTTCCACAATAAGAGGAAATTTTGGTTAAATTTGGGTTAAACTTATAGGCCTAAATTTAGTTCAATGCATTTGGTTTATTAGTCACTACGGTGCTAATTTTGTGTGAAATTGATCGTGATTGGTCTTAAAATAACCACCGTCAAATTATTGCCGACTTCACGTGTTAAAATTTGGGAAAATTTCCTTAATTTCCATTTTAAAGGGAAAAATCATCATTTTGGTGCAAATTTGTAGAAAATTTTACAAAATTTTCAAAGTGCTTAAAACTTAAGACTTGTGCTACAAATTAAGTTTAAACTTACCATTAAGCTTAAATATTTGCTTAAAATCTAGTTAAAATCTAGTAAAATCTGGTTAAAATAATGCCTAGAACTAGAAGTAATCGCGCTAGAGGCACAGTTCAAGTCTCTTCGAGAGGCAGACAAATTAGAAGGCCAGTAAATCGCCAAGATTTTGTGGAATTCACAGACGCTTCAGTCAGAACTAATAATTTAGACAATACGAATACTACTCAAAATGAATCGGATACACAATCAGAGTATTCTGACACCATTGACGAGATCGATGATGCAGTAAATTTGCCTCCTCCCAAACGAGTTCAATCCCGCTCAGCTAATCACTCAGCTCAAAATAAGGGTAAAACTAAAAATCAAACTAGATCTAGATCGCCACATAATAAACGTGCAAATCAAATACCTTTAAATTCCCAAGTACCACTTAGTACTCAGGTACAATTAAATAATCAAGTGTCACCAAATAATCAGGTGTACGCTAACCAAAATGCGCCATTCAGTCATACTTTGCCACTAAATGAAAATGTTTCACTAAATCAAAGTGTACCGTTGAATCAAACTACGCCATTAACCCAAACAGTGCCGTTAAATTTAGTAACGCCACAACATAATCGGGTAACACCAAACTTAACACCAACTATGCCTACCTTAAAAATGCAAACAAGCGCTCAAACGCCGCTTAATATTCAAGTGCCTATAAATTCGCACATGCCGAATCATTCCCATGTTCCTATTACTCCTAACGTAGTAATAAATTCCCGAATTTCAGATGGTAATCAAACACCACTAAATTTAACTCCTAATCATAGTAGCGGACGACAGGGTGATTCAATGGATGATTCACGTCTTCAAAAGATTTTAGATCATACTTTAGCAGTATGTTTGCAATCAAACAGTGATAATCTTAAGGCAGTAACTGATAATCATTTAGAAGTGTTAAAAACTATTCAAACTAGATATTCACAAACTAAATCTAGACTTTGGGCCGAATTACGAGCAGCCAAAAAGGCTATCCTTCCTTTTGCAGGGGATGACTCATTAGACATTTTCGCTTTTGCATTAATGGTCGAAAATGTGCGAACATTAGATCCTTCATTACAAGATTCAGAACTAATTTCAGCTGCATGTAGTAAATGTACAGGTCCAGTTGCAATTTATTTAGCCATGAATCCGCATATAGCCACTTCCCGAAATTGGGACAGCTTTAAAGAAATTTTAGTCGATAGATTTGGTTGCGGAGGTGAAATCGTCACACCTACGTCGTTCCACACGGCGCGACTCAAGCAGGGAGAAACTATCGAACTTTTCGCTGCCAGACTAGAAAAAATGGCTTCACAACTTTGGAGAGTTAAACCTTCCGATTCGGACGCACAACGAGCTTTTAAACAGCTAGCTAAGGATGATGGTATGCGTTCAGTATTTTTACACGCCATGCCACGAGAAATTGAAATTCATGTAACAGCGCAAATGCATACTACATTCAGGGATACGTATAATTCAGCCATTTATAAACGTTCAGTTTTAGCTGGATATCAAGGCGATGAAAATGATCGTAACCCAGATAAATCAAGCACTAAACAACTTTCTAATGCGGAAGTTAACAATTTAGCTTTTGGCACAATGCTAGATAAAATGAATTCTTTAGAGAAAGGCATAACTAAGCTTAGCAATGCTAAGCCTAAAAATGTTGAAGCTAAAGTTAGCGCAGTTAACACTAACGTAAATCAAGGTAAAATCTGCCACCGTTGTTTAGCCCCAGGGCATATAAAACGAGAATGTCGTACAAAAGACGAAAACTTACATACAGTACGACAACGTTGGAACAAATTTAAACAAGAAGGAGGATTTCCAACAAATAGGTTTAACAACAGAAACGGTCGCGGAGGTAACCGTTACAGGGCAAATAACCGTGGTAAACGCGGAAATTATTTTTCTGGTTTTGAAAATAGGGATTCTATTCAGTTCAACAGAAAAAATAACCCATATGCATTCCAAACTAACGCTAGCAATAACAGTAACAATGGTTACAATAATGGGCAACAATATCAGAATTCCGATAGTAATAATAATTACGGGAGGAACCAAAACCAAAATAGAAATCAAAATCAAAATCAGAACCAAAATCAGCAAAGGCAAAATAACAATAGCCAAAACCGTATTCCACAACACGCTACAGACGTAAATGAGCCCAATGACTCATGTCAAAGTAGTTGCAATTCAAAAAACGAGCTGGTAGTCTGAATGTGAACAGGGATTCAGAACTAAAATTAAATCAGTCGGAACAGAGCAGTAATGACGATCAAAACCCACACGTCAGCTCAGTTCAAGCTCAAACTCCTGTTAATCAAACAAATAAGATAAATAATACTCATTCCTTAAACGTAAAATGCGTTTCATTATTTTCAGAAGAAGTTGCAAATAAATTAATGCTAAATTTGTATTCAAACGTCAAATGGCACCAGCAAAAACTTGCTTTGCCAGATCGCACACTAGCACTACCACGTTTAGCATCATATTTTGGCAAAATTCCATCAAAATATGTAGCAAGGGCTATAGAGAGTAACAAAAATCTCGTAAACGAATTTACAAATGCTTTAAACACAGTTAACGATAAATATGGTTTAACTTGTGATTCCGTAGTAGTAACTCTATTCGAAGATGGTTTAGATTCTACAAATTTTCATTCCGAATTAAACCCAGTTGATACTAAAAAGCCGATAGTTATTGCTTTATTAGGCCACGAACGCGCAGTTCAGTTTAAACATACGGATGATACAATTTATAAAGACGGAATTAACATGTCTTCAGGTACATCTATTGGTATTTCACCAACAACGCAGACAGATTGGAAAATTAGAATTCCAACGGTTGTAGGAACGTTTGAACCTACAATCTACAATCCAACCTGAAAACGGCAAATTTCCTGTACATCTTGCTCACAGCCTTGTTAACACAACTCCCACAGGTATTATTCCAGTTATGTGTATAAATCTTAATGGATTTGACGTAGAACTAAAGGCGGGTTCTATCCTAGGTACGTACGACAGCTATTATCGAGTACAAGGATGACGCTTCTTTAGTCTCGTCAAATTCAAAATTGCCCACCTCAAGTCCCATTGAGAAATCTCAAACCGCTAGTCCCATCGAGGTATCTCAAAACTCAAGTCCCATCGAGACTTCCCAAAATCAATCCAAACCGAGTGAAAGCTCATCGGAAGTGCCAGTTAGTAGCCTAACTGACGCTCCCAAGCCAAAATCCAAGGCAGAACTCGATGCGGAATGGAAAATTTTGAAACATAAATTCACGTTTCCAGATTTAAACAAGGAGGAAACAGGAGAATTTCTAGATATGCTTAGAAATCATCAAGATTCATTTTCTAAAAACGATTTTGACTTAGGATGTTATGAAGGGTACGAAGTTTCTATAGATACTGGCGAGTAACAACCAGTAAGTTCTAAAATGTACCGAGTTCCATTCCACCAACGTGAATTATTGGATAAATATGTTGACGAAATGCAGAGAGTAGGAATAATTCAAGAAGGAAAATCAGGATGGTTGTTTCCTTGTCTAATGATAAAGAGAAGGCCAACTGGTTACTGCGTTGTCGTAGACTTACGCGGCTTGAATTCTGTCAGTGAAAGTGTAAGTGTTCCAATACCTACCGTGACAGAAACCATGGCTCATCTCAGCGGAGCTAAATATTTTACACGCTTAGACTTTAAGTTTGGATTTTATCAACTTAAATTAGCGGAATCTGCTAAACCTAAGACGTGCTTCTCTGCTAATTCTAAG
>JAHWFP010084621.1:52108-63633 GCA_023313725.1 Lithobius niger
GTATAACAGCGAAAAACTAAGTCCCAGCGCGAGCTTTGTGAGGGGTCCCCGGGGACCCCGAACAGAGCGGGCAGTCACAGCCCAGTGGTCAGCGTCGTCGGCTCCAAACCAAGAGAATACCGGTTCGAATCCGACAACCGACCCAAGTACCATATGGACTCTAAAAAAAGGGTCTGAAAGTCCTTTCAGGCGGTTATGAGTTAATAAAGATGTGAATAGGCTTAATAGTTTATTTCATGTGTATTATAAATAAGTAAGGTTTCTGTGATTTTAATAGCTCGCTTTTAATTTAATTGCTTTTAATAAATCAGGTCACTATGTAATGCGTTAAAAAAAATCACAATTACATAGATCCAGAAAACAAGATATTGGGATATTATTTGCAGAACTTGTCTTTATCTGTCCACATTTAATTTCACCACCACCATGGGTGGTCCATAAACCCATGTTATTACCCATTTATAGGTGCAGATTCATAAATCACCACTAGACAAAACATTTCCGATTGCCAGATGCGAAACCTTATCGTCAAATTGCAAAGTTAATTTCTCAGACATCATCAGACGCCAATAAAACAAAACACCCACTCAATCTAGTGGCAATGCTTGCATCTGTCAAAGCACAAGCTTCTTATAAATTATATTATATTCACACGTCCTTGTAGGTGCATAGGTTCCAAAAACGCCACTATCAATGTACCATTTTGTCTCATAACTTTTGAACAGTTGGCCACTGGAAAAAATATTTGAATTGCCGACCAGCCCAGTTTAGACACCAATTGGCATATAGCCAGTGGATTTCTGCAAGTAGGCTATACACCCATCCCTACTGAAAATATAGGCCTATATTGCACGATGCGTTACTAGTAGTAGTGCAAAACACAATTTCATGCTAAGGAGGTAATAATACGACTCCTAACAAACCTTTAACACTGCACATAACTATATATTTTTTTTTTTAAATGCATACTCACAAGAACAAAACACAAAAGACAAAACCCAAGTCCCAAAACACGAGAAAAGGTGGGTGGCACAAACAATCCAAGCCACAAGCAGTAGAAAAATGCTCGACGACAGTACAGCATCCATATTAGAACAAGGCACAGCATTCCATAAACCACGCCACAACTGTCTTAAATCGGGTAGGCTTTCCATACTTAAAGCCTATTGTCAGTTGTAATCCATCTTTAAGCTTAGCGTTTGTCCAGTTTCACACAAATCCATACAACTACAATATTAAAAAACAGGTTTAGAGCCACTATGAATAATACGGTACTCCATTCAATTCATAACACAGTCAACAGTTATCTTAACTGACAACACTCAAGAATAAAAATGTCTTCTAATCAGTCTTTGCAACCAATTCTATCCTTAGCCTTCACATAATACGCTTTCACTGGCAGCATACATTTCCTGCAACACAGTTGGCTGACGGGTCCGATATAAAGCAGAGCGCAAAGTGACAGGTGCAGTGATGAGCTTTATCAACTGGAGTTTAGCCTAAAGTTGCGCAGTGAGTGAGGATTACAAAATCTCCCAAAGTGATCCTTTGACAATGTTTGTTGCAAAACTTGATAACTGTATCACATCAAACCAATCTGTTGGGGCATAAAATGCCATTTGAAAAGACGAACACTCCTCTCACTGCAGCAGATACCTCTTCCATATAAATGTGGTGCAGTTTTTACAGAACTGGCACCTCGTTATCTAACACACTCTGCAGATGAAAACTATTGATCCAACAACTTGCTAGAACATGAGCCGCAAACTATCCCTGACAGCTGCCTAAATTTACACAAAACGATGCCCGTCAGGAAGCAACAAAGGCTCTTTTCAGCAGTGTTAGTTATGACTTTAAACAAAGCTACCACACAAAGCCGACCTACTCAGCACAAAACATTTAATTTCAATTGAAACATCTGCCTACCAGCACTTATTTTTATTTCAAACGACCCAACCAGGAAACCAGCAGATAAAGCAGTCAGCTACTGTACAGCCAGAAAAGGGAAGGAATCAATTGTTTTTCTTTTTAGCCATTTTTTTTTAATAATGCCCTCACTGCAAATCATAAGGTAAAGATATCAGCAAGTGGACGAATGAATGGTACTAACAACATCAGGGTTCATGCATTAATATCAGCAATAATCTTCTATACATTTTCCATACTTCTTAAGCTTTTTTTGCAGTATCAAAATGGCTCAGCAGGTGGGCTTCAGCCTTTGGTGTCAAAGGTATAGAGCTCAACTACTGCTCAGGCTGTCGGTCCAAAATGCAACGGAAACGCTTTTGCATCTGTATTTATCATAAATCGAGCTCATTTGACTTGCAGTCCACTACTTGCTTTCATGCTTTATTGTGTGTTTCTTTCGGTACACTTGGTGGAAGGTACGGCCCTACCAGTGGTGAACAGAAACATGTTTGCTTATACAAGACGAGTCATAAGTCTGTAAATAAATACAGATGAAAACCTATCTACGTTGCTTTTGGGATTTAAATTTCAGACTGCCAGAGCAAGAATTGAACCCACAACCTACGTCATGTTAATAAGTCCATTGACAAAGCCAGGATTTTCTTAAAGTGACAATTACCTGAATAATAGGTAAATAGGATTATTAAGTGGTCTGGGGGCTACTTGAACATGCGCGGTTGGGTGACCTTGGCACTAGGGATGGGCGATATCAAATTTCGACTACGCGATTATTGCAATACCTTGATATGTGATATTTGCGATCATTGCGATATTTCTCAACATGTAGGTAAAGCTATCTGAAGTCGATCAGTTGGTCATAACAGCACTATTCCTACAGTAACCATAGTAACTGTATAGTTTAGGCCTAGTACCCCTACGACTAGGGCTAAATGTATCAAGCCTCAGCATGAACTTCCATGTTAAACGTCAAACTTTGAACTCTCTATAGTCTCGCCCAGAATTGACATAGACCAACGAAATTCGGTATTTGGGGTCGTGTCGTAACTCTTTCACTGCCTTACATATTTTAATGACAACAATCAAACCGTTCGGCGTCCACAGCATGGCCATTTTTTGTTGTTGTTGTTCTTGTTGTTGTTGTTGGGACTCTTTGCCCTCACCTGGAGATCAAACCACAGAACCGATTTTCAAGTTCTATAGCTTAAAACGTAGGTATGGACAAGGCCTAGGGACTTTCGCAGGCTATTTTAACGTAACTACAATATTCTTGACACGGAAAGCCAAATGGGCTAAAACTTTTGCTCCCACCTAGAGATCGAACCAATGAACCGATTTTCAATTTGTGTAGCTTAAAATGCAGGTATTAACACCGACCAGGGCCTTTTGAACCAGATTTTGATGTGACTGCAGTATTCTCGTCGGCAGAGCAATTATTATTGCAGAGCACTGGGCAGAAATCATTAATGTTGCTGTTGGGACTCTTTGTCCTCACCTGGAGATCGAACCACAGAACCGATTTTCAAGTTCTATAGCTTAAAACGTAGGTATGGACAAGGCCTAGGGCCTTTCGCATGCTATTTTAATGTAACTACATTATTCTTGACACGGAAAGCCAAATGGGTTAGAACTTTTGCTCTCACCTAGAGATCGAACCAATGAACCAATTTTCAGTTTGTACAGCTCAAAATGTAGGTATTAACACCGATCAGGGCCTTTTGAACACGATTTTGATGTTACTGCAGTATTCACATCGGCAGAGCAATTATTATTGTAGAGCACTGGGCAGAAATCATTAAGTGGAGTAACAAATTTTTGCAGAAATTTTGCAGAAAACATAAATTTGGTATACAAGTCTTTCTTAACAGTAAAAATCGAACCAGCCATGGACCCCAATGAAATACCCAAAGTGCCATCAGTGCCCCCCCCCCCTGATTTTACGTATTTTACGTATTTGAAATATCACATTGTCTCGCAAATAAGCCGCATTCGCAGTTAAGTGACACCCAGAAAAAATACTTTCCATAAAAAAACGGCGCACATAATTTGAACATTTTCTACACAATTCATGACCTGTTAACATGTCAAAATTTTGATATTGATTAATCAACAGACAAGCACTTTATGTTTTAACATTAGTTTTGTTAAAATTGGCAGTGAGCAGGAATTTTTCTTATCCATTTAGAGGCCATGTATGTTTAAAATTGTAAGTTAGATGGTTTATTAGAAATAACTTCAGAACGGTTGCCGCTAGAGACTTGTGGTTTGCACCACTGAAAAGCTGGTGAAAAAACGGTTAAAATGATGTATTTGAACGTCAAAATCGGTCAATATTTAACGAAATTACGACAACGTCGCTCTCCGATGTAAACCTGTTGAAATAAGTCGAAACTGCGATAATCGCGAAACACGAAAAGCATTGCGATAACACTATGGCGTGTGTTGTATATCGCGATAATATCG
This sequence comes from Lithobius niger, assembly GCA_023313725.1. Lineage (NCBI taxonomy): Eukaryota > Metazoa > Arthropoda > Chilopoda > Lithobiomorpha > Lithobiidae > Lithobius > Lithobius niger. Next base: position 56,498 of record JAHWFP010084621.1, read on the forward strand.
AAATATCGCCCATCCCTACTTGGCACATCCTTCCTAGGTCATCACGATGTTAAATTTTAAAAACACATCTTAACATTTTGGCGTAAATTAAAAAAAGTTTTATAGCAACCTAAACCATCAAAGCAAAAAAGAGAATGAATATTGGAAAACAATTACACGATTTATAGACAATCAAAGTCTGTAGTATAAACAGCACTACAGTACACGGGGCATGCAGAAAGTAGGCCAACAACCCATGCAGCTTTCAACCTCTACATGCTACGTTGAACTGCAGTGTCATTATAATGGTAAGTTCGATCACTTTTAAATGATGCGTTATTTTCCAATTTTTAACACTTTTTTTTTGCTTTGATGTTTGTTGGTTTACGGTTCTCTACAACTTTCTAATTTACACCAATGTTGTCGGACAAGTAGTTCGGAAGTTAATATCGCCATGTTAGAATCCAGCGAATGGCTCGGGAAAAGTGGTACAGTGATGACCTAGAAGGGATTTGTCAAGGTCACCCAACATCGCATGTTCAACAGTCCTCGAGACAAGTAGTCGGGCTTCAGCCTTTGGTGCAAAGGTGGAGGTTCAATTGCTGCTCAGCTAGCTTGACGTTTCCAAAAGGAAACGAAAATAAGTTTACTTAATCCAATCATGCACAAGTGAAGTTTTTTTTAACATGCTTGCATCCATTATGTTGAATGTACATTTTTCAGGGGATAAGGGATTACACACTTTTCAGCATGAAATGGACTTGTCACCTCAAGCACTTTGCATTTCTGGATTATTTAAAGTGTGTCCAAGGTGTTCCCATCCATGTAATTTGTACATGACCATTAACGAGCGATGGAATATGCAGTAATATTATCATGGACACTCCCGGCTCTCCCTACGGGACGTCTTTCATGTCACTCATGTTAATACTTATTATTAATATATTAATATTTTTAATAACCTTTGTGATCCATTAGTAAAAATTGCCGTACTGGAAATGACTAGAGTAAACAACGGGTGATCGTGTACGCTGCAACAAAACTAAACCTCCTTACTAATTACAAAAATGCGTTTTAAAGCATTCATCTCGTATTAGCTTATGGCTGACACATGCTATACAAGAGCAACAAATGGCAATGCAACAAAGAATCTGCATAGTATTAGGAATAGGGGGGGGAGATATAGAAGAAAGGCTGCATGAACAAGGGTTGTTATTGGCCTCCATAATTCAACAGTTCAAGCCTTAATTTAGTCCAGCAATACGCAACTGAAGAGCTACTAAACCATTCTCACCTGCAAATATGCGAAGGCAAACTGAATGCAAGAATAGTCTATTACTGGCAAATTTTTAGAGGCTTGTTAATGCCACCTTCTTTACACCTGAGCCTCTAGTTAAACAAGCAACCGCAACAGAACATGACAAACGAAAACTTCTGCAAATCTGAATTTGGCTTCCGAAAATCCACTAGCAATAGATCTACCATAAAACAAAACTACATAGTTAAGGATTCCCGCTAAGGTTTTCGGCGGTCACGATATCAAACCCCAATATATTTATTTGCTCTTTCGTCAAATTAATCCCACTGAGTAAAATAGTTCAAAGGTTATATATGAAAAATACTTACTGCCCAATTTTCAGTTATTTCATTTAAGGTTTGAAGTCTTAGTCGGAGGGATTAACTGGTGGATTAACTAGGTGTTTGATATCACAACTTCAAACAGCCGAAAACCTTGGCGAGAATCCTAACAAATTTTGTTTTGGAGTAGATATCAGAAGTTTTTATTTATCCACATTAATAACCTCCATTTTTTTTCTTAGCAATTACGATATGGAAAAACTGAAAATCCAGTTTTACGGTTTTTTTTTTTTTGGTTCCGTTTTGAGGACAGCGTAAGGTAACGCTTTACTGATATGTACAAGAAATGCACAAAATATTTCACTTACATAGCTGTTGTTCACGTTTTCGTGTTCATTGCTCTAAGCCAAATATATTGTTCATTGTTGTATTATTGAACAACAACAAACTGCTGAAACTCTGCCCTTACAATAGTATTGAGGTTAATTGGTAATTCTGAAGTTGTGTTCCCCTAAACCACTCCTAAACCAGCAAAAGGTACGTTCCACGTAGGAACGTGAACACTCACAAGGGGATGAGGGTGGAGCGAGGGCTCTAGCCCCTACGCTACGCTCTGGCAAAGTGCCCTTTTTCTGGAAAGAAATGGACAACATTTGCGGAAATAGTGATTTAAAAGGTCCAAAAAATAAAGGTGAAAAAAGGAAAAAATAAAAATAACGGTGGAAGTGGGCAGAAAAGGTTAAAATCTCACAAAGGGGGGGGAGGCAACGAGGGGAGCAAAACACACATAAACATAATACAAGCTGCCCCTGTCGTCTTAGGGGCCTGTGCGCGTCCCTGGTTTCACGGTTAAACTACAGCAACCTGCACCATTTCAGCTTTATTTACTGCATGTACAATTTATTTCCGTGAAACTAGTAGTAGCTAGCTGCTAGTAGTAGCAGCCTGTAATGTTACAGGAAGGCCCAGGGCCGTAGCCAGGATTTTATGTTATCCCCCGCTGCATTAATGAGAACATTTTTTTTAGACGAAACTTTGTTTTTTTTTGTAAACAGTGTTCCTGTAGTCAGAACCATTGTGAAATTACAGTATCGCACCTCCCATACAAATATACTCCACTTCCCCCCCCCCCCCCCCAACATTTTTCTTGAAGTACAATACACAATGACTGACATCCACACTCACGGTTTGTAAGTCGTGATCCGCCGAAACACTTTGAATTGTATGATTTGTATCACCACCACTTCTTGCTTCTGTTATTTCAATAGCATTGTTTGGTTCAGGTTCTTGTCTTTTTCTGAAGTAATTGTGCAATGAATTGCTTGCTACTTCTGCTTTCTTAGTTTTTTGTAGCGTGCGACGCCATACTGCCAAAACAGAAATAATCAAACTGAAAGTCATTGACGTCAGCATCGTATGAAGCGGCTGACTTTGCAGACGGCAGCGGCCGTCGCCGCAACATATCGCCTACGTAAGAGCATAGAGTTAGGAAATAATATCTTATCCTACTCTGGCGTCAATGAGCGCGTGAGTTAGCATGTGGTGTGGAGTAATGAGTCGTCTTCAAGCCAGAGGTGTGCTCCGTAAAAAATGTTCTGGCGGTGGAAAAGTTAATTTTTTTTCGGTGCGGCGGCGACATTTCACAAATTTCTAAAATTTACCCCCCGCTATTGTGGGGGGTGGCGGGGGGCTGGCTACGGCCCTGGGAAGGCCAGCCAAATGGGCAATGGACATTTTAGCTTTAACATGGGAAGGCGACTCTAGACCACTATACAAACTAATTCGTAATAAAAATCTACCCCAAAACAAAACTTGTTAAGGAGTCGTGGTCACTAAACGCCAAGCTCTTTCAGCAAGCTAATCCCACCAAGTAATACTGCTTACTGCGCAATTTTCAATTATTTCAATTCATCTTTGAAGTCAATAGTCAGTGGGATTAGCTCGGCGAAAGAGCTTAGTGTTTGAAATCACGACTTCTAATAGCCGAAAAGCTTGGTGGAATCCTTACAAGTTTTGTTTTGGGGTGGTCAAAATTGATAAAATCTATTTTTTCTCTTAGCAATTACGAGATGGAAAAACCAATGCAGTTTTAAGGTCCTTTGTCTTTCGGCTTAAGTTCCGTTTTGAGGCCAGCAGCCAGGTGCCACAAGGACTTAACATTTCGGCAACACTAAGTTATCTGCGAACACACAGGAAACCTTATTTGTGTTTCTTTGCGGTTTTGACTTTGGTTTACTTAAAGCTTACCTTAAACATCAAAGTAGTGCGTTGTTAAAGGGCAATTACATTTATTTTGACATGCATGTTTGACTTTTAAATCACTTACACAATAACTAAACACAAGAATTGCGGTAAGAATATGTTTCGGTAAGACTGAAAATTGTAAGGTAACTTTTTCTAACTTAGAGGAGTTGAGGTAACTCCAAAAACTTTTTCTATTCGAAATCGTAGTGTGAATTTAATTTTTAAATTCGTTGTCGATAATTTTGTAAATTGTGTGCTTTCAAGATAAGCTATTTGTAAAGACTAGTTGCCATGTAAAGTGTTTTCTTTCCCCTGTTTATTAAAACCACGAGTAGTTTTAATTTGCTAGTGTTTTATTTAACTAAAAATCATTTTTATTTAAAGCCTAAGGTTAGCAATTAAACCACCCACCTGGTGGCAGTGAACCAACGATTAGATAGTACTAAAACTTTAGATAGGACATAGACGCTCTATTCCTAACCGTGCAGTGGTAACTGCTATGCTAGTTTTCTCCGCAAAAGTAAAAACGGCCACCCGAAATACTTCTAAAATTTCCGAGACCACACCAGATGTCGCTGCAGAGCAGTAGGCACCTGTAGGACTTGTAAGCACTGCTACAAATGGAACATTCTGAAAGTTGTTTATTTTCTGGTATCTCCTGTTCGACTTGTTTTTCTAGTATCTACAAGGAAAAATTAGTTGAAAAGAAGAAAATATTGCACAAACCTCAAAACATACCAAGACCTACAAACTTTCTTTCCATTCTGTATTTCCCTGAGTGCCACAGAAAATCTTCGGAAACTTATTACCCCATAAGGAATCACCCATGTTTCATCAACACGATGCCAAGAAAAATAACTGGTCACAACCAAAGTGTATTTTATATCTTTTATGTTTTGACGTTAGCCTTGTGCTAAAATCTGTTCACGCTTGAAAACGGGTTGTATTCGGAACCGAAACATTGCAAAAAAAAAGTTTTTCGTGCACCGTATTTGCTTTTATGTACTTTATTAAACATGAGAGACAATTGAATACACAAAGACAGATGAAGGGTCACAGATGATTAATCCATCAGAAGTACAAGAATGTAATTTAGGCGTATTTACGTTTTGCACGTTTACATAGTTTCTACAATGAAAGTTACTGATGAGCTAGCACTAGCCTTTAATACAAATTACAAAAGCAGCACAAGAGGAAAGCATGGAAAGAGATCGAATGATGAACATATACACGACATGATCTTCGAAGTTAAATTAAATCGAAGGGCTCAACCAAACATGTCCAAATGAACTCTGCAGGCTTCAAGGCAACAAACAAGTCCAAACGTAAACTACCATAAACTAACGCCAACATGGCTATCGGCACGAATTTATAGGGTTGGGGATGAGACTTTGTAACTCTAAAAAGTCCCTATTGAAACCTGTTACATTCATTCCTATTAGTTCACTCCGAGTTTTTAGAGGGCGCCACGCGTTCCACCTGGTAATTTTGGCTCATTTTTCAGACCAATTAAAGTAAACTAAATTACAGTTAAACTAAATAATAATCAAATACAAGCTAGTTTCATTTAGTTTAGTTTAATTTTAGGTTGAAAACTGAGTAGAAATTCCCACATAAAACTCATGGTGTCCTCTATAAACTTAGACGGAACTAATAGGAATGAATCTAAGATGTTTCAGAAGGGGTCTCGGTCACAAATTCTCCTGCCAGCTTTATAAATTCTGGGGTCCGCCCAAAATCTCGAAAGACAGAATCTCAAACATCACAATCTCGAAAAGCCAAGATCTCGAAAAACGAATTCTCGAAAAAAAATTAAAATGTCACTGTCTAATGTTGTCAGCAGTCCCTCCTAAAAAATTAAAATATCACTGTTTGCTAGTAAAACTCCTAATTACGTTAAAAAAAGCTTCTATGTGATTTAAAGAATAGTCAATGTTGTGATACGCTGTCCCTTTGTATGACTCGACCTCGGCATCCAGACTTGACCTCACAGGGCCGAAGCGACTGGGGGGGGGGGGGGGGGGATTACACCCCCCCCCCAACCATCCAAGAAACACATACAGTTGGCAAATTCGAGTTGTCGAGTTGGCAAAATCGGACAAATTTTCACTGCAAATTCCAGTTTCCACGAGTACTGGTTAATTATTATCATCATTTCATCAGTTGGAAAGTAAAGTTTACACTACATTTTTTTCCCCATCACTTTTCGCAACACTTCTGTGTAGCTTTGGAGTAACTGAAACGCTGCCCCTGATCATTTCTGGTTGCTTCCCTGCATAGCTAGACTGTAAGGAGTGGGGGAAGAGAAGCTCCGCGAAAATTTGCGCAGTTGGCGAAATTGGAAATTGACTTGACCGTTTTGTTTGCTATGTAACCACCATAACTTATAAGTATCACAGATAATGTAGAAAATAAAAAAAAAAAATGGACAAAACTGTATTCCCACCGAGTATGAAGTCGTGATAACAATTAGCTTCGCGAAAATCGTACACAGTTGGCAAACTAACAACCGAGTTGCTATTTTACTTCCTCTAGTTCTTTTTCTGTTAGACAGAGCCGCTCAGAAGGGGTTTTAGCGTGGAGCAACTCGTAACTGGTATTTTAGGAGGGTAGAAAATTACTGGCATATTAATATACCAAAACACAACATTGCTGCCAGGACGTATCTTAAGTACAGCAGAAATATCAACAAACTCTGCATAAAACAAACTCTGCGTAAGGACTTCGGCCAAGTTAACGCCGTCTAAAATTGTGATATCAAATAAATCTAAAAAATTAATGCAGAGTTCTTTGATTTACTAGTTCGTCTGCTAGTCCATCAATCAGTACCTTGGTTTTAGTTAAGACAGTAACGTGAACTAAAGCTGTACTTCATGAAAATCGAGTAGAGTTGGCAAAATCAAAAACCGAGTTGGAAAAATTGAATTAGCTGTTCGATTTTCTGTTGTTCTTTTTCTGTTAATCTATCGCCACTAAATTTGGATTTGTATTAATGCAGAAACAACTACATTTTTCAAATGAAAATTGTTAAAAATTTTAAACTTGTTAATTTCGAAGGCCCAAATTTGACGATAAGAGTTCATATTAAAGGACAAAAATGACCCAAAGCCATGAAATGAGGGCAAAAATTACCCTACGGGACCGGTAATTATCTATCACCAGGGAGGCCGGAGGACCCTCTCAAGGGAGAGGTCATAAATTTTTCATGTCCCGTCAAAAGGGAGAGGTCAAAAACACACTGACCAACTGGAAAAAAGTCATTTTTGGACCACAAAAATGGCACTTTCAGCAGTCAAAATGTCCAAAAACGGCTCAGCTTCTGGTGGGCGGGGGGG
>JAHWFP010084622.1:0-14465 GCA_023313725.1 Lithobius niger
TTTTAGCTCGATCTGCAATCATTTGTTGGTCAAGCCACAGGGAGGGTAGACTTGGGGATGAGAGGGCGCTTGGGGAAAACAACGTATACCATCATTGGCGGGCTGAACAGTGCCCTGCTTCCTTTGTATAGTCACGCACGGATAAAAAAGAACGCTTGTCAGGATGACGGCGGTCTGGAAAGATATGGCCTGCTAAGAATGACTTGTGTACCACAATTCAAGCATTTCGCTCGATCTGCAATAATTTGTTGGCCAAGCTTTCGGGTGGTGGTACAGGTAAGCGTGGGGGGGGGGGAAGGGGGGCCTTTGGCGAATTTCGTAAGGGGGTTCCATGATTGGTTTGATTTGTAATGCTAAGAATGGCTTGTTTGCTAAATTTCATGCGTTTAACTCGATCTGCAAGAATTTGTTGGTCAAACCTCAACGAGGGGAGCACAGGGGGCGCTGGTAGCCCTTTGGTGGTATTTCATGGGGGTTCCATAGCTTGTGCGACTTCTACTGGTGTACCAAAATTCAAGCTTTTAGCTCGATTTACAAAAATTTGTTGGTCGAATCTCAGTGAGGGGGCATTGGGGAACCTTAGGGGTATTTCATGACTGATTCGATTTATGTTGCTAAAGAATGACTTGTGTAGCAAATTTCACGTCTTTAGTTGATCTACAGGCATTTGTTGCCCAAGCCTCAGGGTAGGGCACAATGGGTGTTGGGGGAGGGGGGACGCTGGCGGTCTTGGGAATATTTCATGGGGGATTCATGGCTGGTTCGATTTGTACTGCTAAGAAAGACTTGTGTACCAAATGTCATGATTTTAGCAGGATTTGCAAGCATTTCTTCACGCAATGTAATGATTTGTGCCCAGTGGTCTTCAATAATAAATGCTCTGCCGACGAAAATACTGCAGTCACATGAAAATCGTGTTCAAAAGGCCGTGGCTATAAAGTGAAAATCTATTCATTGGTTCGATCTCAAGGTTCATTGGTTTCTTGCCCATTTGACTTTCCGCCACAAGTATATTGTAGTTACATTAAAATAGCATGCGGAAGGCCCTAGGCCTTGTCCATCCCTACGAATTAAGCTTTATAACTTGAAAATCAGTTCATTGGCCTGGTGATTCTCCAGGTGAGGGCAAAGAGTCCCAACAACAACAAAAAAAATAAGAAATTTGCTTACTGTGGACGCCGAACGGTTCGATTGTCGTCATTAAAATTTGCCATGCAGTGAAATAGTTACAACACGACCCCAAATAGCGAATTTCGTTGCTCTATGTAAATTCTGGGAGTTCATAGCTTGACGTTTAACATGGAAGTTCATGCTGAGGCTTGTTAACTTGGACGAATTTGCCCTGACAGGTTCAGGATCTTCAAAATTTTCTTAACCCTCTAATGTCTCAATAGCAGTGACTTGTAATGGAACAAAACTAAAAACAGTTCAAGCCGTACAAGAATTTTCAACGATTAACAGCCGTATTCCTGAAATCCATTTAAGTGTGAGAGGGCAAATGTGAGTGCAAAAATCTAAGGTAAGGGTCAACAATTTTAGTACAGCCACAAAAGCAAATGTGAGTGTTCTAACATCTGAGGGTATTTCTATAGATGTGTTCTGACCCTAACACTCACCTTTAGCCTCCCTCACATTGAGTGGCTTTCTGGAATACGTCCGTGAAGAAGCCCCAACCTCAAGTTTCAGCAAGTGATCCAGTACTTTTGGATTTGTGTAAAAGAATCAACTCATTAGTTAATTTTCTACAGGGTGTGGTGCTCAACCTATAACTTCTAGTGCACAAGTGGTTACTATTGTGGCATCAGTTCATCTGTATATCTCTACAACTAGTGTTTTGAATACTCCTGTAATATCAACTAGCAGTAATCCATTAAGCAGTGAGATTCCTTCTTCAACACCCAGTGTTTAAAATTCTAATAATGATTTATTAATTCCTTTGCCAAAATTGGCAGCTTTAAAAATAGAAGAAAACTTGAGCGAATTCCAAAATTGAGGGAAGTTGATGAAACCCAATTTGTGCATAAAACTGTGCCATCTTGGCTTATTGGTGAAGCTGTGGATTGGTTTAAAAAAAAATTAGCCATTTTCGAGATGGGAAAATTTTAAGAAATTATTTTTAGCCAGATTAACCTTGGCGGCCTTTCCCTGTTGAATGATACCACTACCTTCAAAGGCCGATCCTTTTTGGAAACTTAGCGAGTTTTTACACCAGTTTTGGTTTTGGGTGGATTAATATAAACGTTAACCTTTGATTTGGTTCTGCTTCAGTACATAGCAGCTAGTGTTATTACCACAGGAGGGCGCTGTAAGCACGAGAGGCTCATGGTCCTTATTGTGGCGCGACCTGTGAACTATTCAGGAAGCAGCCTTTGGTAAATATAAAAAAAAAAAGGGGGCAGTACGGCCAGTTGCTCCTCACTCTGGGAGCCTCACCAGCAACATCTAACCATAGTGCAACCTACAGAAGCCTAGCCTACTCAACCATAAGTAACATCTAAGGCCGGCGTCGTTGCATAACCTTTGACAAACGTACGCCCCGGAAATGCATTAGCTCTCTTGGGTGGCTGCTACGTCGCATAAGATGGGGGGTTTCATTACCCAGCATCGTTGTATGCGATTGTTTGTGGATTAAACTAAATATTTGCGTGAAAATTGTTCCACAGCGACTGTGACAGGTCAGTTTAAATGATCAATTTTTCGTTCGGTTCTTGATACGTTGGACGCCAAAATGAAAAATCTTGTGGAATCATGTTGGCATTTACCACTTTTCCTGGCTGTAGGCTAGATAAATGCCAGTTGTTCATGTCATTTTTCATGGTTTCCCTATCGTTCAACGTGAAAATTGTTTCCACAGCGACGGATATGTTAGTTTAAATGATCAAATTTGTCGTTCGGTTGATTTTTCATTTTGGCATACAACCTATCTTTTAGAATCGTGTTGGCATTTACGCATTCACCACTTTTCCTGGCTGTTAGCTAGATGAATTCCAGTTGTTCATGTCATTTTTCATGGTTTCAGTCCATTGTTTTTCTCCCTATCGTTCAACAATCGTTGGCCGCTACAATGTTTATTACACCAATAGCACCACAGAAGAGCTCATGAATCCGAGACCAAGATCGCGTAGTTTGTTGGGTTTCATTCGCGCTCCCCGTAGATTTTTGACTTGGGAGTTTCTCATTCGATAATAATCGTGCCAGCGAAAAAAATAAATCCTCACTCACATACACTAATTACTGCCGTATTAGTATTGTGGGTTGAGTTTGTATTTTGGGAGGGGAGGGGATGCAGACCCCCTGCATTAAGTTTTCTTGCTGTTTAATGTGGAGTTCACATGATCAAATTATCCGTTCAGTTCTTGACTTCCAACAATGCTGTATTGCCGAATTTCAAAAGTCCGATTTTTCATTAAAGTGTCAACGATGCTGTATAGATTTATTGCAAACCGCATTGCTGTACAGTTAATTCAGACGTTCCTCTTTGGTGCCCAGGGATACATGAACTGATTAAAAGTAGCTGCTCTCTTGCATCTATTGCGTTAAAAATTGGATCCTCAGTGAAACTAATCGATCCTGCCTGTTGAATTCTGACAAGGAAACTGATCTCTCCTAACAAAACACGGTTTTTGTAAGTTTTTGTACGGTTTACTGCAAATAGCACTAAAAAGGCGTAAAAAGGGAAAATGAATTGAAATTACGCTTTCAATAATTGCTGTTCTGGGAGACTAAGGCACTGCGAAATTTTGTGGGAGCCAGCCTAACTGGCATAAATTTGATTAAGCTCCGCAAGCGAACTTGATTTCGACACTACTATCCTGGGATGCCCAGTGACCCAAAATGTCCTGGATACGTAATGCCCTGGGATTTTGTGGGGACTGGCGGAAGTAGGATCAATAACGCTAGTTGGAATAGTTGAACGGATTTATTGAGGACATAAAGGCTCAAAACCAAAGCAAGTACTACTTGCAGGTACTACTTGCGTGATCGTTGTTCCGGGCTTATAGCTTGGTTATCAATATGAAATAAGCAATGCAGCCACACTGAGAATAAGAGTGGCGTCCTTCTTTGTAAACCAGTTTTACGCGTCTTTAGAGTGCGGGTGGGGTGGTGGCGCAGAAAGCTGGGAACAGAACCGATTGGGGGCGTTTTCTTTTCGTACTCGACGATCTGTGCTGGTACAGCTAATACAGGGTAGTTCTAGTTAGCACGCACTCAGAACCGGAAGAGGGTATTGGTATGAATTACTAGGGCAGCCTTCCCTGGTTAAAGATGTCATTGCTTTCAATGGCAGACCCTTTTTGGTTGGATATCTAACTTTCATAAGACGGGTCAGTCATGAGACCCCCCCCCAGGGGTACCTGGTTGAAATTGGTTTTTATTGCCTAAACGAAAATATACTCGGCTTATCCTTCTGCGCTTGCGTTCTGTACTATGGTAACTCAAGAAGGGAAGGTAGGGCCGGTTGCGTCGTTATTTTAACCAGTCATTAAAAACCAATTTCAACCAGGTAGCGCTGTTAAAGTGAGATTTTCTCATGCCGATTATTTTCATCGGCATGTGAAAATCTCACTTTAACAGCGCTACCTGGTTGAAATTGGTTTTTAATGACTGGTTAAAATAACGACGCAACCGGCCCTACCTTCCCTTCTTGAGTTACCATAGTACAGAACGCAAGCGCAGAAGGATAAGCCGAGTATATTTTCGTTTAGGCAATAAAAACCAATTTCAACCAGGTACCCCTGGGGGGGGGGGTCTCATGACTGACCCGTCTTATGAAAGTTAGATATCCAACCAAAAAGGGTCGTTTTTTATAGCATTTAAACATATCTCGTCACCTGGCGGTGAGCCATAGTAACAGGTGCCCAAGCTACGAGCCGGCTGTCCCAGAATCAACGGACTCGGCGAACCTGAAGCGACAGAAATGTAGCGATGATGGATAAATAATAATAATATAATAATAAGAGGTTTACTCTCATCAAAAGTGGGAGTGGGATTACGGAAGGGCAGGCCACTAATACCGTTCCCGGCGTTAAAAGGAAAAGAGAGAAGGAGTGAATTCATATCATGGAAGAGTGATTAAAAGGAGTTTGTCAGTAAGTCCTTTTAAGGAATTTAGTGAGATCACAGCTCAGTAGCTTCTTCTTAAAGATTGAGATTGACGCGGCAGAGACCGTCTCTTCGGGTAGTGAGTTCCAAATTGGAACTACACGCACGGCAAAGAATGATTTCCGACAACCCAGATGTGTGAGCTCGACACGCAGCTTCAGGGAATGGCCTCTGGTGGATGAAGAGGGAGCTTGATCGAAAAAGGGTAGATCGATCGGCAGTAATCCATGCAAAATCTTAAAAGTCATTATCAGGTCTGCTCTAATCCTACGCAACTCTAATGGTTCCAGTCCGGCCTTACGAAGGCGAGAACTGGCCTGAAGAGTCTTGAAGCCAGGAAGGCTTCTGGTGAAGGTTCGCTGTACAGCCTCAATGCGATCAATATCACCTAGTAGGTGGGGGGACCAAACTGGGCTCGCGTATTCCAAAAGGGGTCTTACAAAGACTTTGAAGGCCCACACCCGTATATCAGCGCTAGTGGCCTCAAAGCATTTCCTAATCATTGATAGTCTGCGATAAGCTGTAGCTGCAATCTTCGTGCAGTGTGTAGAAAACGATAGGTCCTTAGAGAACCAAATCCCTAGGTCACGACCACAGTCTGCAACTTGTAAATTGGTTCCACCTAGGTCATAGGACAATGAAGGATTGGAGGCACCCACGTGGAAAACATAGCATTTAGATTGCGAAAGGGGCAACTGCCATTTAAGCGACCATTGGTATACGATGTCTATATCAGTATGAAGTTGATAGCCGTCACGGAAACAGGTGATGGTTGATCCCGTTTTGACGTCATCAGCGAATTTGAAACGTGTCGCCCCAGGTGACTCCAAAGGAAAAGTAAGATCATTTAAAAATACGACGAAGAGTAGGGGGCCCAGGACGGATCCTTGAGGTACCCCACTAACCACACTGTAGCATTCTGATTGAATCGACTCAATAACGACCTTTTGTGTACGGTTCGAGATAAATGCCTGGATCCAGTAAAGTAGATCTCCAGAGATTTGGAGAGCAAGTAATTTGACGAGCAGTTTGGAGTGGACGACCGACTCAAAGGCTTTTTTGAAGTCGTAAAAAATAAAATCAGATGGGATGCCGATGTCAAGAGCACTCGTCAGCTGGTCCAGATATAAGAGAAGTTGCATGGTAGAGGATCGTCCGGGTAGAAAGCCAAATTGTTCATTGTCCAGTAAAGAGTGTTTGGAGAAAAACGAAAGCATTTGGGTTCGAATGATCGCTTCCATGATTTTACATGGAACGGCAGTAAGAGCTATAGGACGGTAGTTATGGGGATCTGAATGGTTACCCGTCTTAAATATCGGAACCACATTCGCCGTACTCCAGCTTTCTGGTATTTTTCCCAGACGGAAAGAGAGGTTGAAAAGGAACAGTAGAGCCTCACCAATTTCTAGGTAAATTTGTTTATAAAAAAAACGACGAACGGCCATCTGGACCGACAGCATGACTGGGTTTGAGTGCTGACATTGCTTCAAGTACGAGTTGTCGGGTAAAAACAATAGAGCTGAGAAATGGTTTGGATGACGCAGAAGAATTGAGCTCAGTATCGTTTGGTGGTAATATTAGATTATCATCAGTGACTCCATTAGATACAAATATGGTGTTCAATAGGTTTGCCTTGGCTATGTTTGTTGTAGCATAAATGCCATTAAATAAGAGTGGCGGTATGCTTTTCACAGTGCTGGTTTTTTTTTTGTAGTAGCGAAAAAGTGCCGAGATATTCCCGTCCTGTACCACTTTTGATGCGCTGTTGTTGTGCCAGGTTTGAATGCTGGTCAAGTATTGTGAACGGCATAGATTGTAATTGCTTAAACTGTGGCTTCCTGGGTTTCTTTTATGCTCTCTCCAAAGTTTAAGTTTTTTTTTACCTAGTTTCCTAATTGATGTTGGTAATGAATTTTTGCCGGACCTTCTAGTTCGTGGCTTTCCGCGGCACTGTTCGGTTTTCTGGGTAATAAGATTAGAAAAACAATTCCAAGCGTTATTAATATTGTTACCGTATCGAGAGAGATGCTCGGACCAATCAATGTATTGAAGACTAGTACGTAATTTTTCAAAATCAATTTTCCCTTGAGTTGGGCGATTGTACTCAGTACCAACCATGCAGCAGTTTAGTTTAAAGGCAACCATGCTATGGTCACTAGTTCCCAAGTTGTCGTAGGATGAAACATCAAAAACAAGTCGGTCATCTGTGGTAAAAATTAAATCAAGGATGTTTTTCCCTCTAGTCGGAAAATCAACAAGTTGATCGAAAGCCAAAGGAGCAAAGGAGCAAAGGAGCAAATAAGTGATGGAAAATTGGGGTAGAAAATCCAGTATAAAGATGGGTCGTCTTGTGATCGTGGTCGTGAGAAATCGATGTATCAACTGTCGCTTTCTGCAACCATGAGCGCTTTACAAGTTCAGGGACAAAGGATTAATAGCAACAACAGAACAGGTAGCTGAATGAAGATATGAAGATATGATGGAGATATGAAGTAATGATGTTACTTGAAATTGAGGGACGAACAGTGGAGCGACCCGTTGCGACCTCGAGAACATGAGAAAAATGACAATGGTCGCAGTGGTCGACGACGATTGGTGGTGGTGGCAGTGGTTGGAAACAAGCAGCTTGGCTACGAATTGGGGAAGCGTAGCAGTCCAAGGTTGTGGAAAACTGAATGGAAGCGGAAAAGATCGAACGGCATTAAAACACAGTCGCATTGGGCATCTCAGGGCTGTAGGGTGGAATGGTCGTCGAGGCTACCCAATATTAAGGAGGCTGGACTGATGTAATATGAAGACCGACACAAGGTCCAGCTGTTGTTCCGGAGGGACAGTCCATGCCAACGTCATAGTTCTAGGACAGAAGCAGGAGTTATGAAACGAGGCAAGGGAAACCCTCCTTGGCACGTGCACGACCTGGACCAGAAAGATGTTGGTGCAACAAGGACAATCAACCATGATAGGCTATGAAACTTGATATGCTATGAGACACTTGGAGATACTTGGTATTAGTAAAAGAATTTTTGGTATTACTTCAAACTTGGAGAGCGGTAGCCCTTTTTCTTGAGGCGATTGAGAGTGGTTAGGTCGTCTGCTGATGGTCCGTTGAAGGCGAGTTGCTTCTAACGTTGACTTGTGTTGTCATGTGAAGGAGAGCCAGAGCGGTGTTGGCCATCCAGAGACTGTCAGATTCCACTGAGAGCAGGGTTGCCCCAGTCTAAACGTAAGGTTACCATCCACGAAGAAGTGCTGCTCATAGAGCTGTGACCGAAGAAAATGACTCGGGAAGCGGAGGTAGGTTGAGGTCGAGATCCCATCGTCCTCACGGTGAGAGTGTGAGTGGAAGGCCGGGGAAGATGGCAATACGTTAACGACCATAGATGAAGATAGCCGAACAGGGTCAGTCATCGAAGGGGACATTGAAAGAGCGGACAGTGGTCAGAGTTTAGGCTTAAGCTACCTCGCCGGCTGCTTTCGTTACGCCGTCTCCTCGGTTGAAGGAGAACTCTTAGGCTACAGGACCGTCTTTACGGCAGTCGCATCAATACACCAGCAGCTTCCACAAGGCAAATCATTGACTCCAAAACGAATGGCGACCCAAACTGCAGGTGGTTGGTTGCCTCAAACCAGACTGCCTCTTTCACCAGCTTCACTTTCCACTCAGAGACCGGGACTCACCACGAGAGAGACGGCGTAATGAAGGCAGCCGGCGAGGTAGCTGACCAAGCATTCGTGTGTGTGGCAGAAGAGAGGCGGTCCCCTATTCGTTTGCGGAACTCCTTGAGCCGAAATTCTGAATCGTTCAAACAAGGCCCAGTCCCTTCTTGTTGCAGTCTTGCAACAGATCCATGGTTGCAAATAGTATGTGGATGTGCAGGACCTGTGCCTTTGATAAACCAAGTGAAGGTCGAGGTGGTACCGATGAGATAATCATGCATAAGTCTAAGCATTGTCCTGAAATGAAATGACGAGGACAGGGTGGAAATAACTGCTGAAATCGGCCGGAATGCAACGACTAACTTGAAAAATGAACCCGAGATTCAAGGTGAGAAGATCGTATTAAGTCGGCAGTGATGACATGTAGTAGATGTACAAGTGTCGTTCCCGGCCGTTGGTTCCCCCCCCCCCCCCGTTGGTACCAGAGGGGGGCATGATGGAGGCTACGATTGCTTCTTCCTTCCTTCTACTTTCTGAACAGTCTATGGTAGCGGTCACCACCGTTTTATTTTTAACTGCTTCCTTGCAAAATGAAAGAAGCAACACGGTTAGCATGAAATGGGTCGACCACTGAGTGCAGTGGAGAGGAGTAGCAACCTGTGCGACCTGCCAAGTCTGACACTCCACAGCTTCAGACTGCCAAAGTGTGCGGGATGGAGTCAGTTTCAGGTAGGGGTGTAGTGGAATGGCGAGGTGTAGATCAGGCGCCACGAGCTGTGATGAGAATAAGGTCTAGTTGCGTCCATATGATGGTGAAAAAGAGGACGCCATCAGTTTTAGCAGGGCGACCACTAGGTGGAATGCCTATCCAAGGTGCCGAGGTACTGTAGGATGCAGAAAACTACGAAGGGTTGTCAGGCAAGGTAGTTATGACAAAATCAGTGCTCTTGTCATGTCCTTCGTACGGCAGGAGATGGTGTAGCAGTGTAGGGCAAGCCCGCCCCTGCCCCTGTTAAAGGGTGAAAGCAGTAAAACTTCACTTCTCGACAGACAACGGACCAAGTGGGAACTATGGGTCGTTTTTAGATAAAAGCTGGGGTCGTGACACAAGTGCTGCGGTTGGTGACCGAAGAACCGACGAACCAAGCGAGAACTCGCGGTAGGAGCCACACCCAAAACCGTGTATGCAAGGGCTGTCCTGGAGGACCACCAAGGGCTGTGTCCTGGAGGAGGACCAAGGGCAGAAGATGACGAGGGGCACGGCTTGAGTGGTCGGTAGGACGAGTGCTGTAGAAGACCAAACCAGTAGCTAGCGAGAAAATGGGTCGGCTGTGGATGAAGCAGTGAGGGTCTGGCTACACGGGACACGTTGCGTAGTGGTCGTTTCGAGGGCCACCCCCTTGGATGCTGAGAACCAACGCTGAGAGTCGTGGAAATCGCCCCTAAAATCCTTGGATGGGGAGGAGTGTCTTGGCCGCCCGGTCCAGTGCCTTGCTTGATGTTTCTTTGGCACAAGGCACCATTAAACGGATGAGAAGGAAGGGATTGCACTTGCTCGGACCACAATATTTTAACCCATCGCCAGGCGGGCGCTCAAGACGAACCAGTGAAAATGTGGTCCAAGTAGGCCTAAGTGACCGCTGGGAGAGAGCGACCAACAATAGCCAACCGAATCACCAGGGGACACTGGTCGCATAGGCGCACTGTTTCAACAAACAGAAGGGAAGTAGTGCGTAACCACCACAGGGTAGCCCGCAATGTCCACAGACAGAATGGTCAAGATGGACGAAGAAGTCGTCGCAAGTGGGCCTAAGCCTTGGACGCAACCACTCCCAACAATGATCTTGGAGTCCAATGCCCCAGTGCGGTTGCACCGAATCCATGATGTCTTTCTTGGGAAGCAAAGGAGAGCTACCATGTCGCATGGCAGACCCGAGGAAATAAGCCAGGCCCCGAGCCAACGCTTTTATAGGAGGGCTGCATCACGGTATGATAAGCTACAGAGTCGGGCAGGGAAGCCAGTAAGTTTTTCGGGAGGGGGTGGGGAATTGCATCAGGAGACAAGGAATATTTTCGTCGGCATATCAAAATTGTCATAAGACAAGGCCAGGAATGAAATTGGGACCTCAAATTCAGCATACTAGATGTGGTGACCGTTGGTAAGGTTCACTCCTTTCCCTTAGGGAGATGTAACTTGATAAGTGGAATGCAACAATAATCACAACGGCTCTATTCAAGGATATTAAATATGAAGAAATCCAGATGATTATTTTTTTAAGAAAAAGGATTTTTTAGGGTGCCAGTTCATAACCCTAGCATACGCGTCAGGTGGTGCCCACCACTAGTTTTGACGAGGTCTTGTAAAATTTGCAGGTAATGTATGTCTGTCAGCAGTAGAAACAATTGCCGGCTACTACCGGCTAAATTCTGTTTCTATTGCAAAGAACGAAAATATGAATTACCTGTGCCCACCCTACCACCACCTTGAGTCGCCACCACCTTGATTGGAAGAGACCCGTGCGTCATCACCATTAGGTATATGACGAAGCATTAACTGGGAGGGTGACCGAATGATTATTTGCCAAATGTTGCAATGAACATCCAAATCCAACTACGTGTAGCAAAAGCGTGGACGGTTAGAAGGGACGGGTTGGAGGAAAGGGAGGTAAAGGATGGGACAAAAAGGGATGAGATAGGGGAGGAAGAGTTTGGTGGGGAAAAAAACAAACTTCAAACCAAACACCAGACTGAACACTGCAAAACAAAGCAGCATAGAGCAAACCCCTTGGCAAAGCCGGGTACTATAATAAAAATGTTTTGTATTGCGCCCACGAGTGTATACAGTAAAATAAGATCATTCGGTTTTAGGCCAAACCGTGTAGATTTACAAGTTTATGAAGTCGTTGCAAACAGCGCATTTCTGACTAGATTTTATTATTTCACACTGACTTACATCAAGTTGATACACAAAGTGGTTTTGGAAAAGTTGCTCAAATTGATAGCGACGAATGACTTGATAGCAAGTTATGGAGTCTGTACTCCAAACTATTCTTCAGCCGTTTTGATGAAAGCTGAAAATACACGAAAATGACAGTAAATCAGAATTGAGTTTGCTTACATTTGCACCGACGAATTACTGAGCTCGACTTCCGACTTACTTCAATGTAAAATTCCAGCTGCAAATATTTTCTATGTGAAGTCTCAGATGTTCACCAAACACCGCAACATCAGCACCAATATCAGCTGTATAATAAAACATTTACTAATGAGTGAAAAAAATGGAGAATTGCTGAAGACATACATTACCTGCAAGTTTTACACAAGACCTCGTCAAAACTAGCGGTGGGCGCCACCTGTCGGGTATGCTAGAGTTAAGAACTGGCACCCTTAAAAATCCTTTTTTTGAAAAAATAGTCATATGGATTTCTTCATCTTTATATCCCTGAATAGAGCCGTTGTGATCATTGTTGATCAGCACTGTGGGGGTGGCTAAACTACACTTTTGGCTGTAACAAAGGGACCCAGGATCTCCGGAACTGAAGCTTGCAGATCACTGAAACTGCTGGAATGCTGTTGTAGAAAGCCCATGATGTGGAATTGGCTCGGAGCTTATATGCTATGTGTGCGAGTATTAGAAGCTTTGCAAGCATTGTGCAATCACTGCAGTTGTCTAACCAAATTAATCTTGTAGGGAAGGAAAGTTGGAGAGCCCTTGCGAATTTCGTTGCTGTTGATTCTGTCGAGATAGTAGTGTAATGCGCGTACCGGACAGAAAACGTTCCAGTTCATCACACAGTAATCGTAGCGACAGCGGAGATGGGTTTAGATGGCTCATTTGGTCTTTGGGTTTTAGCCCTGAATGAAGGTTTTGAGGTCTTGAACTGTAAGATGTACTGGGCAGCGTAAACTAGAAGCAACGATGGTTAGCAAGATGGCGTTCTAGATAAGATTGCAGTTTAGAAGAAGCTCTTATGGTTCCTTCATGAGGGAATTTAATACTATGGAGAGGTTAGTCAGGGAAGAGACGTCTGGTCATAGGTCTCTCGGCTTCAAAGGCTTTTAAGAGGATGGAGTTGCGAAAGTCTTCTTAAAGTATAGCATTATTGGCAGCTTTGAAGACCGAGTTTACAGCAGCGCGGTAAACCAGACTTAATTTTTAGGAGGGTTTGAATGGTGAAAAAAGGTAACCATACAGGTTCTTTCAAGGGAATGAGACAGCATCCGCTGCCCATACTTGGTCGTCCGGGAACTGGCTGATGAAGTGTGGAAGTTTGGCATTATGCCTGGTCATCATTGGAGTCCCCACATGAGGAACATATATTTGCAAATAGAAGTCCATTCTCATGAGGTTCGTTGGTGACGTCGGGAGAGTGAGACAATGACGTTTCGATTCCCTGGAATGTGCATAGAGTATAGAGGACTTCAGTTAATAGCTGGTAATTTCTGAGGTTACGTTGTGCAGTTTTCTGAACTTTGTTCCTCCATCTTTCTGCCGAAAGACTTATCTAATTGAACTGTTATCTAACCACTTTCCCTGTTACCAGGGGAGGGAAGTGTATTAGACAGTAGTGAACGGCTTTCAGTTGAGAATATTGGTCTTCTTTCGACCAGTCCTGATGCTTTCATGTCTGCTCCCCAACCAATGAGGCCTCCGTAAGAGGCAAAGGTCTGGTTGGAGTTCGTGAAGCTGAACTGTTTTGAACATCTGACTACCGAAGAAGGATCTCGGAAGGAATAGTTTCATTGATTGGGTGGCTACAGTCCGTTAGATGTAGACAGCTTTCCCAAAGTATTGATGTGATATTGATGAAAGGGACTGGTCATACACCTTCCATAGGGAACAAGACTGGACAGCTTTCCTAAGAGGCAATTTAGGTCCATCGGAGAATAAGAATTTAGCTTAAAGGATTTCGATAAAGTTGCCACGACTTCTATCCTGTCGATTGAAGGCATTGTTGCAGACAATAAGGTCTTGGCCAGGGAATAGACGAGATTTTTTCTGTTTATGCTAAAGCCCAGTTGACCAAGGAGGCTTGACGTGTAATGCAGGTTTCTGGTATCAGAAGCCAGTCGTTTTATGCTTTTGCTGGAATTAGGAACTGGTGTAGACGAGCCAGAATT
Organism: Lithobius niger; assembly: GCA_023313725.1. NCBI lineage: Eukaryota > Metazoa > Arthropoda > Chilopoda > Lithobiomorpha > Lithobiidae > Lithobius > Lithobius niger. Next base: position 13,882 of record JAHWFP010084622.1, read on the forward strand.
GAAGAGGCATTGAGGCCGAAAGGGAGGGCTTGAAACTTAGTCGTCGTTGAAACCTAGTCGTTGTCCATGAAGCAGAATAAATGATGCACCCTGAGATGTAAGGGAACGTGGAGATACGCGTGGTCTAACTATCAAAATGGTCCAGTCGCTGGGTATTAGAGAAAGGCGAATGGATGCTATTTCGAAGTTGCCAAGTTTACCATCTTTTCGGTTAGAGACAACAGTTTTTAAGTTGAAAAGGAGTCTTTCTCTCCCCGATTTTTTTGGCTGGAGAAAGATTCAGCTGTAAAAGCCAGGCCGCAAACGGTCTTCATTGGTCTTATGTGAAGGTATTGGACTATGGAAGATGGCTGATCAGAGACCTGTGGGGCAAAATCACAAGAGAAGCCAATCTGGGAGTGATTGTGAACTTGGCTGATAATGGGGAGGATTATACGGTTTGAAGTGATATTTTACCAAGCTGGAAGGAAAATGCGAAAACAATCAACCTAACTTTAGTTGTCAAGTCTCTGCTCTTCAATGGTTGCACGTCAGCAGATGGTTTGTGTAAGAAGCAGTCTGGAAGAATGTCTTTAATGGTTTTT
>JAHWFP010084623.1:0-38624 GCA_023313725.1 Lithobius niger
AGCGGACCCTCAAAATATTTGACACCAATTTCCGAACACCCTGTATAATTTCAGTAATAATTTATCGCCCTGATCACTGGAAAACAAATTTACTGGCTTTAGGTTAATTTATGACGTCCATCTCCATTTACTTATGGAACAACAGGAGTTTGAGCATGAACAGTACTAACGAACTGCTTGTTGTCGTTATTACCTTGCTCTTGCTGTGGGGAATATAGCCTAGAATCCCTGTTTACATTCAGGCTATCAACCCGTTTTTTGACTGATCGTTGACCTATTCGCACTGAGTAGCATGCTTTGGGACCTGATTTTGGTTATAATTTTGACCCTGTGGAACATGAGTTTGTTGGCTATTTTGCTGTTGTTGCTGGCGATTGTTATTGTAACTATTTTGCTGTTGCTTTTGGCCTCCGTTACAATAACTGTTGCCAGAATTGTTATTTTGTTTTCCCTAACTTTGCTTAAAACCTGAGCTAAACTGAGCTGCATCCCTAGTTTCAAATCCGGAAAAATAATTTCCCTGTTTACCACGATTATTTCCCCGAAACTGATTTTCACCATGATTTCCCCTGTTACCAGTAAACTTGTCAAGTTACTTATGTCTAATTTTATTCATACTTCTTTCTAACTGTTCGATTTTCTCTACCACTGAACCTAAAGCAAAATTATTTATGCCGATGTCCGGAATTTGTTTACTACCTGCAGCTTCAGCCGGTTTTGTTACAACTGACCCATGACGTTTCTCAACATAACCTTCTAAAATTGTCCTTTTCTTAATAGCTTCATTATACATAGCCCTAAACGATGATGGATTTACCGCGGAAAGATGACCTTCAATTTCAGGTGGCATATCGTGAAGGAAAGCCGAACGCAAACCTTCGTCTTTAGATTCGAGCTTACGCAACTTCTCCTCCGCACTTACTTCGGGTTTGACACGCTAAAGTGCAGAAGCCATTCCCTCTAGTCTGTCAGAAAACACCTCAATAGTTTCGCCTTCCTTCAATTCTGAAGCGTAAAATTTATTCATGGTTATGCTCTTACCTGCACAACCGAAACGGTCAACCAACATTTCCTCAAATTTTGCCCAATCACTAAGACCTGCAATCTGAGGCTTCATAGCCAAATACTTTGCTACGTTCCCTGCACACTTGCTACATGCAACTGAAATTAATTTTGTGTCCTTCAGAGAAAGATCTAAAGTACGCAAGTTTTCTACCATTAGAGAAAATGTAAACACATCAATAGTTTCGTCATCCTGAAAAATCGTGATTGCCTTTTTCGAGCTTCTGATCTCCTCCCAAAGCCTCTTATTTTCCTCTTGCCCGGATGGCTGACGGGAGTGAAAAGAGTCACTAAGATCCTTAAGCATGTCAAATTGATTTTCGGTAATTTGCTGTAGGGAACGATTACTAGTCTGTAAGCATGTTGACAAAATGTCCCGCAATTGGTCACCATTAATTCCAATTCCCAGCTACGTATTACCGGTTGGGGGAGTAGGTAACGTCGCGTGACTCGGAGGTGAAACATCAGGTGAAATAGGAAAGCGCACCCTTTGTCTACCCCTGGATTGATTCCTAATTAATACATAATGAACTGGTGAACGAGAACATTCCCGATGTAATATGGGAGGAAGGGGGGAGTAAGCCCTCAATCTTTGAGCAAGATCAACATCATCATCAGAGTCTGAATCCAAAATACAGTGCATTATGCGTATATGTTGCTTTGACGTTCTAGTGGAAACCTGACTAGTATTGACGAAATTGTCTCTATTCAAAGGTTTGCGAATTGGCCTACCCCGTGAATAACGAGGAACCACTCCGCGATCAGTATTACCCCTAGCTCTAGGCATATTGTGGTATAAACAATATTAAAAAAAACAATACCTATAAATATGCACACTCAATAGGCTTAATACGAACCTATAACTACTAGAAAAATTTTCGAAGCAAGCGGTTGCTTCTAGGAACGAGTACGCAACATACCAAAACAAATATAAACCAATTCACTTGAAAATATATAGGCTATAGCCCAACGATACACTTCCACACTGCAAGAAACCAATTCGCAGCGAACACACAAAAAAAATCAAAGTCCAACTGGATTACCACATCACCACAAAATTTCCCACAATAACTCAGTTAAATGTCCGCTAAATAACTGCCATATAAACAAACAAGTCAAATGCAATAACCCAGATATCAGTGCACTAAACAATAAACACACGTGCAACTATTCCTTTGTAACGCAAAAAAAAAATTCAATGCCGATCAGCGATCGTTAAGCTATTATTGCGCTAGAATTTACGGTAATTTACCCAATTAACGTGAATAACCAAAATTTCTCCTTGCACACCACTAAAAAAAAATATTATTATTCTTTAGCCTCCAGGGATTTAAGAGTATTTGAATCCACTTCTAGACACCATTGTCATGATATTTACTTGGGTTCATAACAAGAAATACCATGATATCAGGATAGCTATGTGTGGTGTATAACTGTACATATTCAAATGACACTTCAATATGGAGACACAATAATAAAACAACAATTGATTATCCTAAGTATTTTAATAACTGCGCAAGCTATTATACAGCAATCTGCACCAGAACTGGTCAGAACATTAATTTAGGTAACTACGACCAAAATAACGAGAATGCTGTACAACCGAGCGATTCCAATAATAACTAAGCAAGTGAATGGCATTCCAGTGGAATAATAATAAATAAATGATTAGCAATAACTATTCAGATCGTTATCTAAATAAGTGCTATATTCATAGTAACAGTTAAGATGTTCTATAAATTGAAGCCAGAGTACTTAGCTGCGGATTAGGGGAAGTGTCCCTGGTAACTTGTCTTCCTGCCGTAACCTCGGTCCCTCCTCTGGCCTGGATTATCGGATGGCGTACTGGCGTGAACTTCGAAGCACACAAGAGAACAGTTAGAACGTAACTGTCCCGCCTCTCTTAATGGGATGCATTACATACTAAATTCTTATCTATCCAATTATCTACCTTGTCAATCAAGCCCCTATTGTTTGTCAAAGGATTTCCTTTATTGTTGCGTGCCGCCAAATCTATTTGGGGCATCTAAATGTTACGTCACTCAGCAGCTGCTACGACCGGAAGTTTCTTCTCGCATGAGTGATCTTTCTGTAAGGCTGCTGCCAATCAAATAAACAGGTGTTAGGACTTCTTGGAATTTGAAGCCATTGGTATTTAGGTTACCTGTTCCCTAATTTAAGTAACAGGGATATTAATTGGTTTTCGGTGTTCTGTCGAATAATTATGCCATTCATCTTTCCCTTACAATTTGTTTTATCCTTCTGGGTTATCTCACAAAGAAGACCGACAACACCTGGGCTTAGGCTTTAATTATATTTCGGCTCTCTTGAGCTAGCACCTGTCTTCAAAGAAATATCAAGTCTGATCATGTGCTATTTTGATTGGTTGTGAATATAAGACTAAATATATTAATATTCATATATGTATTAATTGTGCATTATTACTCTTATTATTATTAACATAATATGCAAATTAAAACCATGACATTTTGATTGGAGAGGAATGAGATTTGTAGTGTTTAACGTTTTGTAAATGCACTGCTTCCGCCATCGTAACGTGAAACACAATCACCGTAGAAAGGTGTGAGTCTAGCTCTGACTAGATACAACTTTTTGGAAGGTTTTGCTTGCCTCTTTGAGCAAGGTTCTTTTTATTCTTAAACCATTTACTTCTTAAGCAAAAGGTCGGGAGAAAAAGCATTTGCTTCTGACTTCTGACTTCTTTTTATTCATACGGTCCATTCTCTTGATACTCCAACTTAAATATTTCATGTAAACTATTTGTATTTTCAGGATATTTAGCAATCGAATGCTACCGCTGCACTTCGGATAGTCCTGCTTGTCCGAGTCATGTTGCAACAGTGGAATGCAACCGAATGGACGAAAAATGCGTTCGACTAGAACAAAATCTGATTGGAGAAGAAAAAGGTAACATGGCTTAAAATTAAAACGGTGACTTTTGATATCAACGCTTCACAGGGCTTAAATAGCCAAGAAAGTGTAGAAACCATGAAAGTGTAAAATACCAAGAAAGTGTAAAAAATAGACCTGCCTTTTTTGCAAGCATGATGTGTGTTCGTGAATCGTGTTAGTCGGTGGGTAGAAAGGGTTACCAAGCAACTCCCCACCTCATCCGCCACACTTTATGTTAGCATACCTGTTTTAAAAATTCCATACCATTTACTGATCGTAAGAAAAATGTTTAAAATGTTAAACTGGTAACTTAAACAGGATGGAAAGCCAAATTGGCTCGAGTTGGGTTAAATAAATACAGATGCAAACCTCTTTATGTTGCCTGATTGGAGATTTGAACTCACGACCTTTGAAACCAAAGGTGTAAGTCCTACTGCTGGTCAGTATGGCTCAGAGATAGGACTTAGGTCTTTGGTTTCAAAAGTCGTGGATTCTATTCCTGGCTCAGGCAGTCTGATATTTAAGCCCAAAAGGCAATGTAAATAGGTTTGCATCTGTATTCATCTTTATTAATAAAATCGAGTTGTCGCGTAGGATGAACGGCAACGAGACGGCCACAAGACGGCCGCCACTAGACGGCCGCAAGTAATTGATACATCACATATCTGTTTTCATTGTCGGTCGCTCGCCCTTTTTCTTTGCTACCGTGGGAAGAATGAGCCCGCTCCCCCTATTGCTGATTGTTGAAGCTTCGTTTGTTTAATCCTCCCTTACAATGTCTCCAATTGCCTATTTTAAAATCCAGTTGTCGCGTAGGATGGACGGCAACGAGACGGCCACAAGACGGCCGCAAGTAATTGATAGAGCACATATCCGTTTTCATTGTCGGTCGCTCGCCCTTTTTCTTTGCTACCGTGCGAAGAATGACCCCACTCGCCCTCTTCCTGATTGTTAAAGCTTCGTTTGTTTAATCCTCCCTTACAATGTCTCCAATGCCTATTTATTTATTTCCGGTGTACAAAGGCGTATTTATTATTTCACATGCACAAAGGCTATTTATTTATTTTAGATGTACAAACGCGTATTCCAACCATTTTTGCACGAAAGAATCATATGTAATGTAAGTGTATGGACTCCGGAACAAGGGATAAGCTGAATGAGGGAATGAAGCAAACGAAAAACTGTGTTTGCTAACCAGGGTACACATAGACGGGATACACGCATTCCATAACAAACACATGAGCAAGGAAATCGTCCGAGTATTTTTAACGGTGCATCAAACACCACCCGTGCGTAGCACGGGTTTCCGCTAGTTTAACATTAAAAACGGATTGATCTATCGAATTTGCTCACTATTCTTTGCCACCGACTCACAACCCACTCTGACCCACTTCCAACACTGGATATATAACTTTTCAATGTCGTTATAACGTATTGATCATGAGAAGATTTGGTAACACTGGGGAAAAGAGGGATTAGTCTAAATAAACAATCAACCGTCGTGATTATAGTCTATCGAAGTTTGTCAGTTATTGATCAATTAATGCATGCGATGACAGCTTGCCAATACTTTGCCGTACTAAAACTGTGACAGTAACATACGTTAATTTTACAATCCACATAAGCCACAATGGGGTACAGTAATTTTGATAATGCATACTTTTGCCGTGGGTTAAATTTAATAAGCTCACATTTTTAACAACGATCGAATTTTTGTAACTGCACAATCATCGTATCCACGTCAACGCAACACCAAAATGTTCAGGATGGTATTTTTCGTATCCCCACTCTCGGAAAAAGGAATTGGAGTAAGAATAATGGTCTAATAATGAACTAATTCCTGCAAGCCTTGCCTCTGTGACTACGACCTCACTGATTTTCCTTGGATACGAAAACAACGACATACCTAAATCCTAAAATCCCTAAACCTATAAAGGTAATTATCGCACAGTCCCTAACTTTCACAATGCTAAAAACGATCAGTGATATATCCCATGTCACCACACTTTACAGTACGTGATATATCGATACACTAAAGTGGGGATGATTCGGGATATACCGCCACAATAAAGTGTTGTGATATGGATGCTATGCACAGTAAAGTGGGGTGATGTCACATGACGTGAACGTGAGGTAAACAACGTAATTTTTACATGATGAAGTTTCCATGATGGGCAACACGATAATATATATCAGTCCATTGTTATAAAAAAAACGTTTCTCCTCCATTTTTTTAAAAGAAAATCCCACACTCAAGACACAAAACCCACCACCCCCTCAAATGGTATGGCGTCAAACCTGACTGCATCAATACAAAATTATGCGAACGTGACGACATAATGTTTGCATAAACAACACAGCTATGAAGACAAATTTTCCATTTACCCCAACAATTTAATATTTCATTTCGAAAGTTAGGGACCGGTCGACAAATTAGTTATACCATCTGGGGCGAACTCTATCGGATTTATGAGCAGATGGGTGATATCCCTTACATGCCAATCCTCTCGAACTTCGTCGCGATGGCGTCTCGGGCTTCGGCCTCAACGTCATCTTGACATAGTTCTTGTGGATTGGCCATGTTCGGGATGTAACCCATCAGGTGATAAATCTGATACAGTTCGCCAGAGTTGGTATAACGATTACTTAAACGTTTAAATTTAAATTCTATTTCAACTTAAGATGAAAAAAAGTGGAACGGGAAATAGCTGTGCACGAAACGGTTCTGCACAGCACTGTGGCACTATTCATCACACTGTTATTTGGGAAACCATGGCGCACGTAGTTGAAACGTTCCGCTGTCTTTTCTCATATCACCTAGCCTTGGCAGTGTTAGATGTGGGTGGGGGAAAACGATAACGCCCACCTTCTTGCTTGCTCGGCCAAGGAGAAAGGCCACCTCAAGGCCCTGAATCACTCCTCTGTTCATTGTAACTAAGTTGATCATTACCGAGTCATCGTTCATCACGTACATCGACATAAACGAGGCTAATGATGAGGTAGTAGGCTATGTACTTGAGTTCTGATGAGAATGGCGTATGACGTACTAACGATGTATCAGGTATTGCTGGAGATAACAGGAAGACCACTTCAAACAAAGTTTGTTGAAACCTGTTGATTGGTGAGCTTGGAGCATGGTGCCTACTTAAGACAAAAGGAAGCAAGTGACAATTTTTGAAAAATACTTTTCTTATTTGCCAAAACATCTTAACCTGTTAATTTTGCATTACATTGTCCCCAATGTGATGTTCCCCTGGAGGTTTCTTCGGCTATGTAGCCGCCTGCTTGCATGCCCCACTGCGCATGCGCGGCGCAGTCCTCCATTATAAAAGCATTATGACGCATCCGGCATTCATTTCCTCCAGAGGTGCCTACATGTCACCTCGCTCAACGGTTCCCCGCCTTTCGTCAGAATTTGGGTTTACCGAAGATGGTTGCCGCTGCAGAAGCTTCTGTTTCATCCACCGCCCGCCCTCGTGGTCTTGCTCGTCCTTTCAGCGTCGGTCAATGCTGGGTCTCTGCCCTAGACCTCGCCACCGACGGCCCGATCCTTCCCACTACATTCATCGCCGCTGCATTCATTGATGAAACTGCTCCAACCGAGTCGCCACTACAAGCCGGCCAACGGACTTCTCCTACAATACCGTTGGATCTTTCATCACTCTGTCTTATCTCACTCTGCTACGGAAAACTACCACAAGGTAAAGATGAATCTTCGCTGAGCTACCACCCCCTCTGGACCGCTTCCAGTCCCAACTCTCCGCTGCACCTGTCCTTATGTTCTTCCCGCAAAAACCACAGCGTTTCCTGCAGCGAAGTTCCCCTCATCGTCCACCAGGCTATACACGGGAAAACGAAAGACAACACGATGCCTCCGCCATCATGCACGTCTTCTGCCCGCCACGCCCGCACCCGGGATTGGGTTGCGTCCACCACGTGTCATGAAAGCCACAAGCGTGCCCCCCCTTTCATCGCCCAGTACTGCCAAGAAACGAAAGACCGCCTCGCTACCGGCAGCTTTGCGTCCTCCTCCCGCAAACGCGCCCCTGGCCCCGGCAACCCCAAACCTGCTTTTACTTAACCTTTCAACACCTGGGAAAATGATCCACTTCTCGGACTCTCATCTCAGTCATGCGTTTTGAGTGATGAGTCAAGACTGAACCCGTTTTCACCTGGCTAACCTCACGTCTCGAGTGATATTCAAGACTACAGTTGCTGTCCACTGCTGCTCGTCACACTCGTGGTTAACCCACGTTTTGAGTGAAGAACCAAGACAGAGAGCGTTTGCACCTCTTGCTGCTTGTCTCGGCCATAGCTGACCCCACGTCTCGAGCGAAAATCAAGACAACAGTTGCCGGTTCATTAGTGGCTAGAACCCACGTTTTGAGTAAATCTGGACGAAGCCATCTGCACCTCTTGCTGTTGTCTCGACCGTGGCTGACACGTCTCGAGCGAAAAATCAAGACTTCAGTTGCTGTTCACTGCTGCTCGTCTCACTCGGGGCTAGAACCCACGTTTTGAGTGAATCAAGACGGAAGACGCTTACACCTCTTGCTGCTTGTCTCGTCCGTGGCTGACCCCACGTCTCGAGGGAAAATCAAGTCAACAGTTGCTGTCTACTGCTGCTCGTCTCACTTGTGGCTGAAACCCACGTTGTGAGTGCAGAACCAAGACGGAAGCCGCATCCACCTCATGTTGCTTAACTCGACCGTGGCTAACCCCACGTCTCGAGGGATAACCAAGGCAACAGTTGCTATCCACTGCCGCTCATCTCTCTCGTGGCTAAAACCCACGTTTGAGGGAAAATCCAAGACGGAAGCCGTTTGCACCTCTTGGCGCTTGGCTCATCCGTGGCTGACCCCACGTCTCGAGTAAAATCTAGACATCGGCTGCTTGTCTAGTCCATGGCTGACCTCACGTTTCAGGTAAATTAGACAAAAGTTGCCATCCACTCTGATTCTCAGCTCATCCGTGGCTAAAAACCAAGCTTTAGATTGCAGAATCAAGTCGGATGTCGTTTTCACCTCTTGGACCTTGACTCGACCGTGGCTTACCCCACGTCTCGAGCGGAAATCTTATCATCTGTCACAACCCACACCGCTGCTCGTCTCAAACCTGGCTATATCCCACGTTTTGAGTGAAGAGTCAATGGATGACGCTCTCTTCTCTTCCAGAATCTCGACCATGGCCGACCCCACTTCTCGGGTGAAGCTTAAGACGACCATAACTGTCGACTCCAATGCTCGTCTCCTTCATGACTACAACCCACGAATTGAGTGAAGTTTTGAAGACAAACATCGTCTTCGTCTCAGACCGCTCGTCTCGACCGTGACCAACCCCACACTACGAAAAGATCAAAACGAGTGTGGTAGCCCACACTGATCCTCGTCTCGATCGTTGCTGACCCCCATGTCTCGAGTGAAAATCAACACAACCATCATTGTCAACACCAAGTCTTGTCCCACTCGTGGCTAAAAGAACCGACGTTTATAGCAATGCCTCAAGACGAACGTAGTTCTCTCCTCTGACAGCTCGTCTCGACCGTGCCTAACCCATGTCTAAAAAAAAAAACAAGATGGCGATAACTGTTGACTCAGACGCTCGTCTCACCTCCAAAAAAAAATCAACCTCCCATGGACGTCCACCACGAAAGCCAGAGGTACTTACACATCACCTCGTCCCTTGGTTTCACGCCTTTCTCCGGAATTTGGATTTACCGATGATGGCCGCTCCACCCGAAGCCTCCGCTTCTCCTGCCGCTTGCCCTCATGCTCCTACTCCGCCTTTCATCCTCGGTCAACGCTGGTCTCGGCGCTAGACCTCGCCGCCATTGGGCCGATTCTTCCCGCATCCACCATTGACGCTCCTTTCATCGTCGTAGACAGCCGAGATGAGTCGCTGCTCCAAGCGGGCCAGAGAACTCCTCCCGCCATGTCATTGGCTCTTTCATCGCTACAACGCTATGTCCAATTGGCGAAAGACAACTACCATGAGGCTAAGAAAATCCTATGCCGAGCTGCCGCCATCTCCGACCCGCTGCGGCTCCCAACGCTCCCTTGGACCTTTCATCAGCTTCTTCCCGCAGGGGCCGTAGCGTCACCTGCAGTGAAGTTCACCACATTGTCCGTGAAGTTCTTCAAGGGAAAACGCTTGACAATCCGATGCCGCTGCCCCAACCTGCTTTCACCATGGCCTTCCTCACCGATTTCCGCCGGAATCTCCTCCTATCTTCTTCAAGGGGCTTCATCAGCCCCTGCTCGCTGCCTTTTGGGAAACGTCTACCAGCCCAAGCAGCCCCTTACGGGAAATGAAAGGCAAACCAATGCCGTCCCCATCACGCATACCTCCCGCCGACACACAGGCCGCCAATGGACCGTTTCCCCTCGGCTTCCCGCAACAACTACCCAGCCCTCCCTTTGAAGTCAGGATACCATTCACCCCCTCCCATGCCGATTTTAGTCCACTTTTGTTCTGCATCTCGTCGGCCCAACCAGGCTGACTGCTTTCAGAGGAGAACGGAAAGGTATGACAAATGAACAGGCCCGGTAAGATTACCCTCACATCTCCTGGTCTCAAGCTGCCATTATTGCCGGTAGCTCGCTTCTTCTCCTGGTTCCTTTCGTCTTCCGATGTTCTCTAGTTCCCATCTGCCATGTGACTGCCCACCACCTGCCGCCCTCGGCGCCAGCCCATCCTTAACTAGGCATGCCCTTGGCTTTTGTTCCCCGTCAAGACCAAGCCCACCCCAACAGGATCAACGCCTTGACCATGATGGATCATCTCGACCATCTTCAAACCTGCCGCAGCCCGGCAGCTGTCAGTCTTCGAGACAGCTGACCGCTAGAACACCACCCTGGCCCTATCACCTAAACAATGGGGCCTCTGCCGGTCCTGATCCCCTCCGTCAATGACGGCTCAAAACACCGTTGCTGACCCGGCCTCCCACCCTCCAAGCATCCTCCCAAGCACAAAGGGTTTGAGTGAAGAGTCAAACGAATGACGCTGTCACCTCTTCCAGTATCACCACCTTAGCTAACCCAACGCTTCAAGTGAAGATTAAGACGTCCACAACTGTCTACACTGACGCTCATCCAATTCGTGTCTCTCCATTGGATTCAGAAAACTGTTTCCTTGCGACTTTGACAGTCAGCCTACGCTGTTCCGAAATCCAAGCTCTTTAGGCCAACCTGGCCTACTACGGCTTCAGACCAAGTTTTTCCTCTGTAATACACTACCCAGGTTCAACCTTCAAAGCAAAAACGCAAAACCATTTGTGCCATCCAACCCAACCCCTTCCCGGTCCTATTCATCGAGGGATTTGAACCCGAACACGTTCTTTATCCTGTAACAGCACTACGCTTCTTTCTACCCGAACTCAACACGACGACATCCGCAGAGGAAGAAATCCAACTCTTCCTTCCTGTCGACTCCCAATCCAACGAAACTTCCACTACGTTGTGGTCGAGCTGGATCAAAAAGACACACGAAGTATTTTACGAAAAACTTACCACGAGCAAGAAGTAAGTGTGACGGCACATGAAGTTAGAACAATCTCCACATCATGAGCCCACCACAACGCCACTCCAATCGAAGAGATCCTGGCAACAGCATCCTGACGTCACCAATCTACCTTCACCTCTCACTACCTAAGGGATATGTTGAGAAAAGAACAGGGACTACACCGGCTGGGACCAATCATCGCAGCCGGAACCGTGGTCAAGCCCCCTTAAGCACTCAGAACAAAGCAGAAGCAAGCCATCCACCAGATGGAAGCAAGACCCACGTCCCTACGAATGAGATCCAAATTCCTGTTTCCTCGAAGTTCTGAATAAAGTGCGAATTTTTTTATAAATATTCTGGGGGTAAAGCCTGCTTGCAGCCCAGGGCACCCGTCAGTGTGGTACCCGCCACCTAACTTTGACGAGGTCTCCTGTTAATACAAAATTAACAGGTTAAGATGTTTTGGCAAATAAGAAAGAACATTTTGCCGGCCCTCAGCCCGGCCGGCTAAAAATGGTTTCTTTTTGCCTAAAACATACTTAACCTAATCCCGCCCTGCCTCCCCTCTCGAGTCACCGCTGACACATTGAGAGGAAAATAAATGCCGGATGCGTTCGCGCTAACGCTTTTATAATGGAGGACTGCGCCATGCATGCGCAGTGGGGCATGCAAGCAGGCAGCTACACAGCCGAAGAAACCTCCAGGGGAACATCACATTGGGGACAATGTAATGCAAAATTAACAGGTTAATTATGTTTTAGACAAAAAGAAAACATCTTTAGCCAGCCGGGCTGTGGGCCGGCAAAATTTTCTTTTTTTTTTTTTTGGGGGGGGGGGATTTTTGACCAGTGAGAGAATAGTTCCAAGCCAATACAGACGTCCAGCATTCGCTGAGATAACGGGAAAAAATAGGTAAACGAGATAAGAGGTAAAATAGATAACATAATTTTAAATAACATAAATGAAATCTGAGAATGGCACAAAAATGTATAATAATATAAAGGCGATGGCAGACAACTGATAAACGACATCTCAAATAAATAAACTAAATGAAGTAAGAGATAAATGAGATTTAAGATAAATTATATAAATAATAATCGATAAAATTGAGAAAAGAAAAAAATGTGAACTAACATGAACGCGATTTGAGATAAATGACGTAAAGTAGTCAAGAGAAAAAAAGGTAAATGAGATTTTAAAGAGTGAAATAAGAGATAGTTGAGATAAATGAGGTTTAGGATTAAGAAGAAATGAGATTTGAGATAAATGATATAAGTGTAAATTGGTATAAATGAAATTTAAAAAATGAATAAACGATAAAAAGAGAAACAGGATTTTAGGTAAAAAAAAAACCAAAACAAACGATGTTTGAGCGCTGACAGGAGACAAAAAGATACACGAGATTTTAAATAAATTAACTGAGCAAAAACCGGCTTCGTCGTTTAGAAAAAAAAAACATTAGAGCTCGTATCCCCATACTCACAGCCCTGAAGGTACACGAATAAAAACGGATTAGAGTTCACTCGAACGCAACGAACTATAATTTGAACTCCAGTACCAAGGAACAAAGATTGTTTTTGATCAATGTTTGAGTCAGAAAGAAAGCCCAGTTTATGTTCGAAAAGTTTAATGTTTCGATGTTTAGGCGTGCACGCGTAATTTGTGTATTACACAGACTTTTTTATATTTGTCTGTGTTTGTTGTTTCATACATTAAGTCTGTTTCGTGTGAGTGGGTATATGTGTATTTTGAGTGCATTTATAATTTGTGAAAGAAGCAGACTCGTAGTTAAGGCAGTTTTTTGCCTGTTTTTGTGTTTGAAGGTCGTTTGAGGTGGTTATTTCTAGTTCGTTTGAGTAATTACTTGTTCATTTTGTGTATGCATTTTTATCTTTCAATTTTGCAGCGATTTGCTGTTTATGGTGTCTATTTTGTCGGCTTCCATTTTGTTGTGTGTTTTTGTGGGTTTACGTTTTGCGAATTGGAGTGCCGTGCCGTGCCGGCTGTGCCAATGAAAATAAATGGTACAGTAATTGAGATTTAAGATAAAATGAAAACGAGTTTACATAAACAAGAACTGATAAAAATATAAAAGACACACGATTTAAGATAAATTATTATAAAGTAAGGAAAAAAAGATAAATAAGATTTTATTTATTATTATTATTATTTTTAAATTAATTTCTTTGAGCCTTAAATCGGCCGAAGCAACTTAATGCTTGTATGGCTGAACCGGCTCAATGAAATTTGAAATGAATAATAGATAATTTAGATAAGGGAGATTTTAAGATAAAGGATCAACGAGATTTGAGATAAATTACGTAAACAAGAATTGATAAAAATAAGATAAGCATGATAGGAAGCATGATTTAGGTAAAAGACATGAATGAGATTTGAGATAAATCATATAAAGAAAGTAGGAGATAAAAAAAAAGACAAATGAGATTAGAAATAAATTAAGTGACAGATATAAGTGAGATAAATAAATAATGCTGAAGAAAGATTATGCCCAAGAGGAATGAAAACCTCAAAAGTTGATGAAATTTGCAAGGTATCGAAAATTGGTTCTGCTGATGGTAGGGTTTCTACGAAAGATTCTAGTCCTAAGACATTGTAAAACTGATATTTGGATAACTGATGATGTTAAAGAGCCTTCTTTTCAATGATGATTGCAACTTACAATAGCAATGAACTAAGATTGTCTTTTTAATTATGTTACGGGTGTTTTTATTAGATTAAAATAAACATTCACTGTGACATGCTTCTTTTTCCGTAACGAATGTGATGTAAAGGATGTCAGAAGTTGTCATGACAGAACGAAGGAAGGAGCAACACATCGTTGGGGTGAAGTTTTTATTCTAGTGATTTTCAACTACTAATTAGTATTTGGAGTAATTTCTCTAGAACCATTCGATAGCTGGTGTATTCCCGGCAAAAAATGAAAAGGTATAAGTAAAATAAATTTGTACAAATTTTTCTTCAGGTTATACTTGCTTTCTTGGTAAGAATTCGATTTTATTAGTGACAACGGAAAATTCATCGCAAACGAAGTTGCTTGAAACCTGTCATTCCTTTGTGTGCCCATCGTTTCTTTGCTGTGCAGCACCAGAATAACGCGCATTATCAGATTCATTGCAAACATGCACACAAACCTGTCACAAAGCACTATCATATAACGATGCACTATCTATCTATACTTGATGAAGAAGGTCACATTGGGAGGTTCTTTATGACCGACTTATCCTTCCATCGACCTAATATTTGAAACATGTGCACAGTTATGTTTTGAAACACAATGCAGACGTGATGGTTTGTGTGTGGTAAGTGACGTTGGAGGTTCATTGTGACTGACACCGCTTTCCACCGAACTTCCCTATTAAATTCTAATACACTCCCTACTGCATAAATATCAAAAGCACCCCCTAATATAGTAGAAACAGTAGCACTCCCTACAGTTTGAGTAATAGGACCCCCAAGTACATGTTTATTATTAATAACACTGTTACCCATACCATTACACAATAAAATCAATATACATTCACTGCTACCAAACTTTCTCACTGAACTACCACCTAACGCATTAATAGCAGTATCACCCCTTAACATAAAACCACTGCCAGAAACATTACAGATCTTGTGATCTGAAGCCCAAGGGGTTCTCTGGCCGTCAACAGAAGACCCTCGGATCCTTTTGAAGCACTACGCGTCCTCTCGTAGCTTATAAGTACACAATGGGTTCTCTTGCCATAGGTGCTCCATTGCCTGTACCGTATCTTCAATGGAGGCAATGTCAATGTCACGCTACTCTCTCTTCCACATCAGTTTGATGCAGCATCTGACTTGCTCCCGGTGCCTCTTCTTCATGAACTCTTAATATTTCATTACTATCAGGCCATCTTAATCTGTCAGTATTTACGAGATATGGGTGAAATGTACCATGGTATTTTTAACCACCCATTCATTTTAAATTGACATTAAACTTAGCCATTGTTGATAATAGTTCGTAAAAAATAAACACAAGTCAAACGCTTAGGTATTGTCTGTCCATAGTGAAAGGAGTAATAATTTTTACATCCTGTGTCCAAAATTGTTCCGTAGTTTGACCATAGTCCCAAGCTGCAGACAACTGGCCGTGCTCGAACCGTTATACTTAAGCCTCAGGTCACGTACAGTTGATAATTTCATTGAAAATAACATCTAGTTGTAAAGAAAGTCGACCTGATTTCCAAGAACCCTTCCCTACACTTTTTCACTATCTTAAATCATTACCTCCTGCCGTCCCCACACACTCGACTAAGGATTGTAGAAGGCGATTCAGCATGTCTTCTCATCTGGAAAACGACTGTAAAAAGTAACAGAGTAGTGCACTTGCTACAAGCATTTTCCAATGCATTACAATCTGTTATAAATTAAAGAAGTACGTCTCACTGAATAAACTCGATCGTTTGTTCCACATTAATAGATTCTAGACACGTTACCTACATGACGACACACATTTTTCTGCCTAGACAATAGAAGCACACAAAAGGAGATCGTACGTAATTGCTAGTCTGCATTAGGATGGAAAACCAAATGGGTTCAGTTGCCTGTATTTATTTTTTAACCTGCAAGGTGTTAGTGATGTTAGTGATGATTGAATGAGGCATTTACAATTTATAAAGTCATGTGTAGGTCTAACTGTGTCATAATAAGCTTTTACACAGGAACTATTTCTTTTGTTGGCAGCAGATTTAGGAGAAGTGATTCACTTAAAGTGGTTTGTGGAATGTATTATTTGTGGACATAGGTACTGAATGGACCATTAAAACGCCTACCTGCACAACTTTTTCATATTTTCTTCTTACAAGCGACGCCGTGGTTTAAGCAAATTCATTATTGTCACGGTATGGGGAGAAAAGGAGATGAGCTGGCGATGCTATCTGTTGACAACATGCAGGGAACTTGCAAAAGCAGGGATATGACATTAAAGGTTGATGGTTACCATGAATGCCAAAGTGTTTCATTCTGCCATATCATCATTTACTGTTCACTAAATGGCTGCATCCAATAGAAAGCGGAAGATTCAGTTAAGAAACAATTTCAAAACCATGAACGTGGCATCAGCTAAGCCACTACACTGGAATAATATGATAAATATGACAGTCTCCTCCAGCAAGCTGCAGCTTTTAGCGATATAACGACGTAGATGGTGCCACAATAGAATTTTAAAACTTTGGATGTGTGGCGTATTCCTTGTCGAAGCCACGGCACCAGAAGGCAAGAGGGACAATTTTGCTAGTGCCACAATCGACATGAGTACGATACAGCACAGGGCCCTTCTCGCCCCAAAAATGCCAGGGGTGGCTGAGTGCCACAATCGTAAGACTGCCCATTTTTGTACTTTTCCTTTAAGACATAACGGAGCTATCCAATTCGGTCACCATTGGCACCGATGAGTTTCTAGATAGGTTGACCTACCCAGTAATTGCCCACAGTAGTGTTGTGCTGTTTATTAAAGGTAACCCCACAGAGAAAGCATGGACGAGCAACCATACGAACTAACGCTAAGATAGCCTTATAGATATTAGTGGAGCTATGTGTTAAACTTAACTTTACTATTGATTTTCATCATATTTTCATGTTGTAGGTAAGAAGCTATTCACAATGGATTGCATAGGCGATATGGCAAGAAGCCACACCGATCTTCCTCGTGATAGATCAGTTGGTTGCCGGGTAGGGGAACCCCAAGCATACACACTTATTGGACCAGCAGCAGCACTGAATCCCAGCAGGTGAGTCTGTTTGTATTGGAGGGCCACTACAGTGGTGAAACACTTGCATGTACCACTAGTACTGCTAGTCATTTTGAATACCCAGTGTAACAATGAAACAAGTGTATGCTGTAATCAGTTTAATTATAAGTTGCGATTAGAAAATCTGGAGTAGCCTATAAAGAATACCGATTGGTCCGTTGTTGCGCTTAACATTTGGAAAAAAAATCGTATGCAGAGCGGAGGACTAAAACAACTTCTGAAAAAGACGGCAGGAAATCTGACAGCTAGCGTCCAGAAGTCGTAGTGGAGCTATCCAGATTTTTTCGCTAGGTGTCATGTTTAAGGAATAATCCGTCTCGTGCATTTATTTACGTGGATGAAACTTTTTGCGTGGAATTAACTCACTTTATTTCCCATATTTATTCACATATTATCCACCAAAAACCAAAACTGGTAGAAAAACCCGCCAAGTTTCCAAAAACGGTCGGCCTTTGAAGGTAGTGATATCATTTCACCAGGGAAAGGCCGCCAAAGTCAATCCTATTAGCCAAGTTAATCGCACCCAATAATACTTTGGAAGTTAATTGAAAACTTGAAGATTGCTACAGCGAGTAGCAATCTTTAAGTTTTCATTTAATTTTCGAACTATTAGTCGGTGCGATTAACTTGGCTAATAGGATTGACTTGGTGGCCTTTCCCTGGTGGAATGATATCACCTTCAATACTGACCGTTTTTGGAAACTTGGCGGGTTTTTCTACCAGTTGTGGTTTTGGGTAGATATCACAACTTTCATAGGACTGTGAACGTACATAAGGTTACACCGCCTGCTTAAGTTGCTTCAAACCCATTTTTGCACTAACTGGCTAACAATTGCTGATTTCGTTCGCTTCGCTCACTCAATCAGTGCATCCCCTTCAGTTGTTTTGTTTATCCCTGCACCATCCTCTTAATTTTTCAAGATTTCGGTCAACATTTAGTCATGCAGAAACCCCCGAAGGTCGCGGTTACTAATCAGCAGAACGCGAAGCATTTTATTTTTGGGTTATTAACAAAAACCCCATTAGCTCGTGGATACTCGTATTATTGCGTAACCATCATCTAACGTGCATCCCTTTATTCTTACGCAATCCACGGTAGGCAACGTTAATGTTTTTTTATTTTGTCCTTCGTTACAGTTAAGTTTTTAGTTCGTCCAGACTTTTACAATAAATCTAAGGACCAGTTCAAGCCATTATTGCTTAAAAACTTTGATGGCAACTTTGAAAAGAAACGAAATTTAAATTAGCTGGTGGCGAATTTCAAAAAACTCCCCCGCATTTGTTCTGACCCCTATACCCCCAAACCAACAAAAGGGCCATGCGCAGATCACCATGCATCCGTGAGCAAATGTCCAGCTACGTAGGCCTTCTCAATTTCGCGCTACCCATGAGCAATGAGTCTATGGGATTTAACATGGGGCCAGCGTTACAAGCTAGCTAGTCGGTAAAATAAAAACAACGTTATTGACACATCTTTCTCTTTATAAATGATGGACACTCAGCCTTTAACTTTAATTTTTTTTTATCCCTGCACCTTTCCCTTACATTTACCACAATTTGAAATATTCTGTTGCATTGGGATTTATACTCCCAAAATATGCTTGTAGTTGCTTACAGTTAACAAGACACATGTCTGCTAGTGAGGCCGCCTTTTTATTATTAACAATCAATTTTTTTAACAATCGGATTGTCTACAATGGGATGATCTACTGTTACTTGGCGGCGACACACTAGCGTGTGTCTAGAACTTATTTGCGTGGAAAAAGGCCCAAGAAAGTCTGGACTTTTTTGTCCTTCATTAAATGCGCAACAGGCCAACAGTCGCTTTCGGCTGATTACTGTCTGGATCCCTTTCCTATTTTCGTGCATCCTGCGCGTAAGTTGCTTTGCAACATTTACTTATGTCTCGTACGTGGAAAACAGTAAAAATAATAGCTTTTGCAACATTTACAAGCGTTTCAACTAATCTTGCAAAACTTGAGTCATATAGGAAGGCCATCATGGAGGCGTGTACCATTAAAATAATAACAGCATGATAATAGAAGGGCACGCACCGGAATCAAGCCCCAGGCAAACGTTTGTGAGTAGTAAGTGATATGCAACCGGCAACACAACAGGGTGTTGACTTCACTACTTGGTTAGTACTATTCAAACCAACATTTTTCATACATGAAAATAATTTTAAGCTCAGTTAAAAATCTTGACATTTTCGGTAATTTTATTGAAAGCTAGGATGTCTGGGACATTGTGCAAATGTCTGGCGATATCAAGCCATATCTGTTGATCTGGCAACACTTGCGTCACGGCTGATATTGTCAGTGATAGTAAAGAAAAGTGGCACCGAACGCAATACCGACCCCTATTATGTAGTATATTTTTTGTAGTTTGCGTATTACGTCTTTGACGTCTCTGCATAATGTAGAATTGCTTGCCTATAAATTTCTTTATTATTAGTATGTCCATAGCCTCAGAAGGAAAACGTGAATACAGAATAGTTAGCATTATGACACAATAGTTTTTTTTATTGTAATTCATTCAGCTCGATTCTGAACCAGTGGCATAACCGATGACTGGCACTTGGGTGGGGGTTGGTCGGTAGGGGAGGGGGTTGGACCTAACAGCTAGGGGGTGGGAGGGGGAGCGCTGCGAGCTCCCCCAGCCTGGTCCGGGAAGAATCCCTTGGTGCTGACATTTTTTTTCTGTTCTCTTTGTTCTCTTACCTTAGAAAGCACTCTCGACCAAGGAAGCTTTTTAAATCCGTTTCGTTTACTTGTGGAATAAATAAAAATGTTGGAAAAAATGTTTTAGTGAAAACGATAACGTAAAACTTACTCGGCGTCCCCATGTGGAACTTTACGTAAATCGTCTCACTGTTTACCAACAGCATTTTCATAAATGGCCATATGGTGTCAGCAAGGATGTAGAGCTTTGACTTTCCTACTGAATAGCGGTTCGACTCAGTGCTCAGTAGCCGGGCATTTTTGTCAAGTGTCAAGAGCAAAAATAGCATCCAAATTTACTTGTTGTTCAGTGTCACCGTATTTCGCAGTGTATTATTCGGAGATCCTTTTTTACAGGCATTTTTTCCCCTCTTTACCCCACCCCATTCCAATTCAAAGATTACTGTGAGATAACATTCAACCAGTTTTTGTTACACAGTCACTCATAAATGCCAGTTACATGCAGCTAAATTTACCTTTCTCAACCCGGACTATAGAGACTATTTTATCTTGATTTTGAGCAGGCAGTCGTTTTGGTGCCTATGGCTTAGGTAATATCCGGTCTTTTGTACACCGTCCGACCTAAAACAAATGGTGCTTTGGAAAATTTCCAAGTTTCCAGTATAATAAACTAGGAAACAGACTTTGAGCTTATTGTAGGCGGAGTGAACAGATCTTCATTTTTAACTTATATTTAGTTTTTATTGTAATGATTTGTTAATGCTCCTAAAAAACCAAGGTGCTATTACTCAATCGCCTAAGTTGGGTTCTTTGCCTTTTGGGTGACGTACTGCTGCTTTTTCCTGACCTTTTTCATATTTAACTTTTTTCTTCCAAGTATAGGCCTAAGCTACATATCATATTTATTTTAATATGCTTTCGTTTACTCCAGCATTTATTTTCTATTTAGTTGTTTGTAGCCCTTTTCACAGCCCACACCATCGCCGCTGACTAAAAAGAAAACTGCAAATATAGCAACCGCTGTTTAAGTTGCTGCTGCCAATAATTCTTGCATTGATTATAATAACTGCTGTGCAAAGTATAGTCGGTATATTAAAAATTTAATGAACAAAAAAACGGCTTCGCCGTTTACTCACGGCCGTGAAGGTACACGAATAAAAACGGATTAGAGTTCACTCGAACGCAACGAACTATAATTTGAACTCCACTACCAGGAAACAAGGACTGTTTTTGATCAATGGTTATGTCAGAAAGAAAGTCTGTTTCGTGTGAGTAGGTATATGTGTTTTTTGCCTGTGTTTGTGTTTGAAGGTCGTTTGAGGTGGTTATTTCTAGTTCGTTTGAGTAATTACGTGTTTATTTTATGTATGCATTTTTATCTTTCAATTTTGTAGCGTTTTGCTGTTTATGGCATCTACTTTGTGTGTGTTTGTGGGTTTACTTTTTGCGAATTCGTTGCGTTCGAGTGAACTCTAATCCGTTTTTATTCGTGTACCTTCACGGCTGTGAGTATGGAGATACGAGCACTAATGTTTTTTTTTTCTAAACGGCGAAGCCGTTTTTTGTTCAGTTGATTTGTTGGTTTTTTTCGCTTCCTTTTAATTGTAATTGCTGCGGCCTGGTCTATGATTTGTAACACTGTCCACCCAATTTTGTTTGCGAAAAAACTGAGCATTAGAAATGCGTATAATTAGGTTCATGTTCCGCCCAAGCTTCGTCCCATGTCTATTATTTTATGGCAACGCACTAGCGTGTGTCTAGTAATAGCATGTGTAATCTTGATGGGCAGTTGGTTTTGCATTGTTGCAGACAACAATGCAAAACAATCGCGGAAACAATTCAACTGGCTTCCCGAAGCTCGCATTGAAGAACTAAATAAGTCATTCAGTCGTTTTGGTCGGCCAATTTTGAGGCCGTAAGGCCTCAAAATTTAAGACGTCGCACCCTACGGTTTAAATCTTGAAGATTTAAGCGAACACCGGGACCATTTCACTTTGGTTAGAGCTGGAAGGCCGACAATGCTAACTTTACTCAAATAGTGTTTATCGGGGCCTCGGCACTAGGCCACACGGCCACCCTAATATCTAAATACAAGGAACATATAAACAGAAAACATACCGTAACAGGAGTACAGACCAACTGAAAACCACGAAATGACCAAAATCAAAACCTAAAGCACCCTAGAATGCACTAAAACACACCCAACTTCGTACACAGCTTGTCGACAGTGAGGCAAACTAAATCCAAACCACAACTGAAGAAAGCCAGCTGTACACACTAAAGAGCTACCAAGGAAGAGGATGCACAGTTGAACACCCGTGTATTAACTCCAATAAGATACGACGACAATGTTACTTTTCCCGTGCCCAAACATCGTTGCATCTTGTTCGAGTGAGTTCTAATCCATCTTGTGCGCCTCGTCTCTTTATTGTATCATTGTTACACGTTGCAGCATTGTAACGTTTTCATATTGTTAGCCGCTCCGCCTCCGCCGGTCCAGTTTTTGAAAATTCTCGTGCACAAACGAACTCTAACTCCAGTTGAATTGTTTCCGTGATTGTTTGCCATGATACTGCAACAATCCAGAACCAACTACTCATCGAGATGACGCATGCTAAATCTAGACACACGCTAATGTGTTGCCATCAAATAATAATCATGGGACAAACCTTGGGCGTAACCTGAACATAAGTATGCATTTCTAATGTTCCGTTTTTTCGAAAACAAAAATCGGTGGACAGTGGACACATGATAGACGAGACCGTAGCAATTAATATAAAAAGGAAGCGAAAAAAGCCAACAAATTAACTGAGCAAAAAACGGCTTTGCCGTTAGAAAAAAACATTAGAGCTCGTATCCCCATACTCACAGCCATGAAGGTGCACGAATAAAAACGGATTAGAGTTCACTCGAACGCAACGAACTATAATTTGAACTCCAATTCGCAAAACGTAAATCCACAAACACATACAAAATAACGCCATAAACAGCAAAACGCTACAAAATTGAATGATAAAAATGCATACACAATTGAATGATAAAAATGCATACACAAAATAACACGTAATTACTCAAACGAACTAGAAATACCACTTCAAACGACCTTCAAACACGCCTATCCCCATGTCCGTGAGACCTCTGTGAGCGGCGCTATTCAAAAAAACACAGGCAACAAAAAAATGCCTTAACTACGTGTCTGCTTGTTTCACAAATTATAAATGCACTTAAAATACACATATACCCACTCACACGAAACAGATTTAATATGAAACAACAAACGCAGAAAAATATAAAAAAAAAAGGTCTGTATAATACAAATTATGCTTGAATGTTCAATGATAACCATGCATTATACTTTCAAACATAAGCTGTGCTTTCTTTCTGACATAACCATTGATCAAAAACAGTCCTTGTTCCCTGGTATTGGAGTTCAAATTATAGTTCGTTGCGTTCGAGTGAACTCTAATCCGTTTTTATTCGTGCACCTTCACGGCTGTGAGTATGGGGATACGAGCTCTAATATTTTTTTTCTAACGGCAAAGCCGTTTTTTGCTCAGTTAATTTGTTGGCTTTTTTCGCTTCCTTTTTATATTAATTGCTACGGTCTAGTCTATCATGTGTCCACTGTCCACCGATTTTTGTTTTCGAAAAAACGTAACATTAGAAATGCTTACTTATGTTCAGGTTACGCCCAAGGTTTGTCCCATGATTATTATTTGATGGCAACACATTAGCGTGTGTTTAGATTTAGCATGTGTCATCTCGATGAGTAGTTGGTTCTGGATTGTTGCAATATCATGGCAAACAATCACGGAAACAATTCAACTGGCTTCCCGAAGCCTGTATTGAAAAAGTAAATAAGTCACTCAGTCATGTCGGCCGCCCAATTTTGAGGCCTCGGCCTCAAAATTTAAGACTTCGTACGCTACGGTGTAAAACTTGAAGATTTAAGGCAAAATCAAGACCTAGTGGTGCCTAACCCATAAATTTCATACTCTTCTAAAAACGTGGTGTGTTTTCTTTCTTTCGTATTTATGTTTTTTCATATGCTGTTCTGAAAACGGTACCTTTTTGTTTTAAACGAAGAAGATAACTCACTGCTGGTGACACCCAGCTTTCCGGATTTGCGCATGAATTTAAATGTCCTTTAGCACCGAAACCTGCGTAATATGCTACTTATATACGCACTCAGAATGGAAGTGCCCAGAATAGCCATAACAGAAACACACGACGTTATTTTTAGACTTATTTTGACGCTTAAAAACTAGCTTATGAGTTGTGGAACTCCTGCAGCATTTAAATCTACCCTTTCAAAAGCCAGGACAGTCTCTCAGGCTTTGTCGAAAGTAACGTATGTGGGTTTCACAGCCATTAGCTCTTTCAGTGAGTTTCAATGCTACGTAACCCGGCTATGATCCAATCACGTAAGGCATCGTTGAGCAAATCGTCTAACTCACAATTAATAGTGCTCAGCTTTAGAAATAGAAAAGCCACAAGAAGCACCCACCCAACCACTCAAACAAACATCAACAATTAACGAACAAACATATCAAAACGAGATTTGAAGACATTAAGAGATGGGGCACAAGCAACGTGAGAGGGAAGAATTCCAGCATGGACAACCCTTTCCCTAAAGAACTGGAAGCGACGTTTAGTCCGGGACAAAGAACCACAGATGCCAAAAGGATAGCCATGAGTAAAGTTGAAATTCGGTGAAAAAAAAGAAAAGAGTTAACGTTAAGGAGGTTACGAGTAAGTTGGTAAGTAAAGATCATGCCCCCACGATGAAAGCGGTTTTGAATGGTAGTAAGTTGAAGCTGACATAGGTGATCTGGTAGGGCAGAGAACGAATGGTGGGAGACCATTTAATAAGGTTCAGCCATTTAGTAATCGCTAATGTAAGTTGTTACACTTTCGCCAGGATCATGGTCTCATTTTTGGAAAGTGGCACGTTCACTAATAAAGCTCGGCTTGGGGTTCATGTTGTCGTTCAACTTGGTATGTATTTGGGCAAGTGCATGGTCGCTTAGAGATTTAGTTGAACATAAATTTCTAAGCAAGCCATAGGTCTTCCTACGTATGCTTGAAAGCAAAATTCCAACTTGTTTATCGTCAGGAACATCACATACAACAAAAAAGAATGTTGCCAAAAAAATAAACCGACCAGGGTTCAGCTCTCGAATCAAATTTTTCAAATTTCTGTAAATTTGGCTTAGCCGTACTATTGGTTCTGGAGTCGAATCTAAATCCTCCCAATTTGAGCTTGAAAAACTTGTACTGCTATAACTATCATCACCCAAATCCTGAGCTGAACGCTGATATGTGACTTCACTCTCTTCCTTGCCACCCACAAAAGAATGACGGAAAAGATAATAAATTAGTAAGCCTAGCACAAACGTGCATTCCTTAAACTCATTTTCCCTGTTACAAATCTAATTAGAATTTTAAATACTTGCGAGTTCCCGTACCCTTACAAACATGCCCAACTTTCTACTTCTAAATTAAGCAATTTGTATAATGTATGTATGCAATCAGTTCACACAAAACTGACTTTACTACGGCTAATTTTTAAACAAACGAGTCAATTGCTCCACAGTTCACACAAACCTAAAAGTTCAGCAGAACGCCGCTCCAAAGTGACATCGCCAGAGTAAAAATAATTCTCTAAAAGATACTTTCTAGCGCCAAGTCAATAATTTTGCAACGATGGCAAAATGACTTGCTTTAAACAATACTTTATAATTTTAATCAATGCTAGCAGTTGTGCCCTACACTGCAAAACCTTAAAGCTTTAAACAACTAGGTTTAATACCAGGTAAACGAAAAAAAAAATACAAAGAAAAACTCCAATATAATTTTGTTAGCTTAGTATTATTTTTGTATAGTATAGTATAGTATAGTGTAGTATAGTATAGTATAGTATAGTATAGTATAGTATATGCGTGTTTGTTGGGGCTGTGGTCCATAGCCCTCCCTATTAAATACAGATCAAAAATGCAACTTGACATAAACAGCAAGTGCTCAAAACAACAACAACAATGACAACAAAAACAATGAATTCTACAACATTACTAGAGGCCGTACTTTCAGCGTGGTTGCAACATTATTGTAAAGAATATTAGAAAAACTAAATAGCCTGCGAGCAGGTTTCTATAACTCTGAGTTCTCTGCATAAACAAACAACCGTCGTAGCGTCTGGGAACTGCAGAGAAAAAGCGAAGAAAAACAAATTCACGTGTAATCATTTGGCCAGAAACCGAACACGATGATACGTTTTAATTTTTTTTGTTTAGCGTGGTAGTCTTCATATCAGTCCCCAGATGCTACGATAGATGTTTGTTTATTTTTCTTCTTATTTCTTAATTTTTAAAATATCCTAAACAAAAATGCTTGATGAGCTTGATACACAATCGATGACCATTACGACTGTTATTTAATTTAGGTGTGCATCACAATCCGACTTTATATTAGGCAAACCAAACACGTAATGCGGAGAAGGTATTGGATCAATGTGATAAAAATAATAGCTTTGCTATGATTCATCGACAGCAGAATGAAGGTTTCCTTTAAGTTTCTAAACCAGAAGTTTCCTTTCAGGATTTTACATTAGTCATACATAAAAAAACATAGACTGCACGTAAGTCTAAACGAAGGAGTTGGGATAGAGGGTTTAAGACTAAAAAACAACACCAGGCAGCTTTGAACGATTTTCGTAGCACTAACAACGAAGTACGAAATAACCTTACCATATAATGAAATAATAAATAAAGAAATATAATGAAATAAAAAAGTGGCATTGGATTTTTATTCCGTAGATTTGTTTTCCGCTGGATTTTTTTTCCGTGGATTTTTTGGGGAGCGTACTTGGGGAGCCAAGTACACGTTTTTTTGTTGTTGGAGCGTAATTGTTAGAGCGTAATTGTTAGAGTGTTATTGTTGTCAGATGGCGGCGCACTAGCAGACCGTGTCTTTTAACTGAAACCAACTTATACGTGATTTCAGCATACTGGTGTAAATTCCCCATGCGGTAGAAATCTTTGCAAATCGTTTGAATCAAGTGTCTTTGGTCCAGTAACAAAGAAAACGTCAACGCGAAAATGTGGGAACATGTCCTTCATGGAGAAAAAGTGTCCTCAATAACGTTGATTTGTGTACTGGTGACTAGTAACTAGTGACTAGTGACTAGTAACTAGTAACTAGTCCGCAGGCTCCCATGTTAATTCTCATAGGGTATAACGACACGTCTACAGCTCATTAGGGAAAGTAGCCAGATCTAAATTTCGGCAGACAGGTAAAGCGTCATATGGGGAAGTGCCTTTTTCTAAAATGGGGGTTGCAGCTAGAAACACGTGGCCCTGAAGTGGCTCGTAAGTGAAAAATTATTGTTGTAACCATTGTTTGTATTGTCATTCAACAGTAGATTATAACATACTTAAGTGTTGCAGGCTTATCGTTTCAGTACTTATATTGTCACAATGCACTGTTTTTGCAAATAGGTGGTTCACTAAGAGACAGAATATCTTTATCTTTTATTGCAAAGGTTCGGTCTTTTTTTTTTACGGTACACGAATCCAAACTGAATTATCTGCCCCACCACGATAAAAGGGACAATTTTTCTGGAAAGAAGATTAGGAAACAAAATGCACATCGTCAGCACAGGTGGGAACGTGTACTTTATGGAGAAAAAGTGTCCTCAATAACGTGACGCGGACATTTTATTTTATGTAGACTTACTGTTCTTGCAGTCTAGTGTAAGTGACGAGTAATTTTAAACACCTGACGAGTTGATTAGTTTTAGTAATCTTCGTCTACCACCAGAATACTATAACTGTATGAACATTTACCATTACGTGAGTTTGTAGTATGTGTTCATAATGATTAACGTTTACCTCGGGAGAGCCAAGTGAAGGGAGAAGCGCTGATTGAGTGAGCGAAGCGAACGAAAATCAGCGTTTGTTAGCCAGTGCGCACAAAATCGGATTAAATAGACTTAAGCATGCGAAACATGGGCATACAATACGCCAAACCATGTCCATTTGGCTGGTGTAACGGCTAATTGGGCAATAGCAATCGTAAGAATTATGAATTAGAAAATTTATAGACACTCCAGACAAAAAAGGTAGACGTCACTATTAGACAGTGGAATTCTTTGTATTCACAGGCCTATGAAAGTTGTGATATCCACCCAAAACCAAAACTGGTATAAGAGCAGCCATCAAGTTTCCAAGAGGGGTCGGCCTTTCAAAGTAGTGATATCATTCAACCAGGGAAAGGCCGCCAAGGTTAATCCTATTAGCCAAGTTAATCGCACGGAATAATACTTTGGACGTTAAATGAAAACTTGAAGAGTGCTACCGCTCCATAGGAATTGATTAGGTCCTTGCAATTACCATACTGTTACGCTTGTTATTAATTTATTTGGAATGACAATAGCAAATGTGAAATTTATGAATGAGAACATTCATACAATAAAATACCTCCACACAAAAAAAGGTAGGGGTAACAATTACACCGTGGGATTTTTGGTCATTCACAGGCCTATGAAAGTCGTGATATCCATCCAAAACCAAAACTGGTAAGAGAAGCCGCCAAGTTTACAAAAAGGGTCGGCCTTTCAAAGTAGTGATATCATTCAACCAGGGAAAGGCCGCCAAGGTTAATCCTATTAGCCAAGTTAATCGCACCGAATAATACTTTGGACGTTAAATGAAAACTTGAAGATTGCTACCGCTAGTAGCAATCTTCTAGTTTTCATTTAACCTTCGAACTATTAGTAGGTGCGATTAACTTGGCTAATAGGATTAACCTTGGCGGCCTTTCCCTGGTTGAATGATATCACTACTTTGAAAGGCCGACCCTTTTTGTAAACTTGGCGGCATCTCTTACCAGTTTTGGTTTTGGGTGGATTTTTTTTACCTAGCACAGCAAGCACAGCTATTAAGCTACAATTTCATTAAATGTTTTAAATCTTAAAACGTCAGCTTTACACAGCAGGCTACTAAATGTTTTAAATCGTTAAAGCTTTAAAACTGACATATTTTAAACCAAGTTTAACTTAGACATCTTTTAAATAGCACACTGCTTCCATACTCTCGTTTAAATAGCTTTACATTACGTACTCAGTTTGCTAACTCAGTACTAATTGGCCTAGTAATTTTTATATTTTCTTTCACAGAAGAATTTTACACATTTTTGTTCATAGAAGAATTTTACACATTTTCATTCACACAAAAACTTAAACCATTTGTTAGAAATCTGAAAGAAAATATTTGTTAACACAAGCTATAATAAAATTAGAATTCATTGGGCATGCACATTAAAGATACACAAATTACGTTTCCAGACATACTGCCCATATTTTCCACACTGCCCTGATATTTCAAAAGAATCTTCTTAATGGCAATTTCAGCAGATAGTATCTTCAGCCCTAGTGCAAACGCACCATAGGGCCTGAAACAACTAACGCCTTTTTTGGCCCAAAAAGACAAACTGCGTCTTTAGTCCACAACCGAATCTCGAAGAAGACCAAGCCGGAAACTCACGAACTGGAACGCTGGCAGGCTATAACTCAAAAACTAACCCAAGACTGCATCCCGAGCAATTCAACTTAAGCTAGTAGGTGATCAAAATTTCACTTACCAAATAGCCTAAAATTTAAACTTGCTTACCATGAAGCTTACAATAGTTAGTTAATAACTAATTAATAACTAGAAGAATCATTATCATCCATTTTCTCTAATTTCGGTCAAGTGAGGGGACATCCAGACAAGTCTAGGTTTGGGGAATTGTGCAGTGCATGGCCCTTTTATTACTTTGCATTAATCAAGTAGCAATGGATGGTGACAATAGCATTACCTATCAAAAGGAGTTACAGGAGTAAGTAATCCCTAAAGGTGAGGATTCTTATGGTGGGCTAGTTAGCCCAATTCACATACACTACAACTTCTAGTCGTTACTTGACTCGTTTCGAATTTTTCAAGTGTTGCACATCCCTACTGGCAACATTATAATACGCGAAAGCCCTATTGGCCACACACTCCAGTACATGTACACGACATCATGATTCATGCACCAAGTTGTAGCAGGGAGGATTTAATTTGCGGCTGAGCTCATTTCTCTTTCTGTGAGGTTTTTGCTTCCTTATTGGTAGCATGACCCCTCCCCCTCCCCCCAAAAAAATATATATACTGTATATTTACATGTACATAAATATCTTTCTGAAGGTCACAAGTGTTGACAGGGTCACAAATCTAAGCACAAAAGTATTCCTAAGGTCGCTGAATCAAGGAAAAAGAAATTAAACATAATATGGTGTTGCTTTAAAATATGGAAGCTTTTCCTCCAGTTTTTCATTTTTTGATGGTCAGGTTTTCAGAAATTGTTTGAGCAGTGTCTCTTAAGCACAATAGATGATCTTAGGTGTCTGGGCTGTCAGGCTATTCTCTCAATCAGCTGAGGGAAGTAAGCAGACCGATGAGTCTGAGAGTTGAGTTGAATCATAGTACATGTGGTACACTGAAATATTGTGCATACTTTGATTGGAATACGCCATTTTGCATGTGGATATCTTAGGCCAACCAATACAAAGTTTTCAGAAGGGGAGCCACCTCAACTTCCATGTACAACACCAAAATGGCGACCAAAAACGAGTTTTTTTGCTGTAACTCCTTAACCATCAACAATTCAAAAGCATAATGTGAAGCAAGAACGTTCAGCAATACTGGACAGGAAAAGTGATATACATTTTTACGCAAAACTAACGCTTGGATCTCAAAATAGTATTTAAACGACATCACCCTTAATTCGAGTGAACACTCCTTTTTTCAATTGGTTGTTCTAAGTTCAAAGTGCTATTGTGAGCCCTCTAATAGCCCGAAATGGACATGCGTAGAATTTTCTAAAAGGTGAAGATCTATTCTTTCCATCAATCCTAACAGAAATTATTTAATTTAGATATGGACCGTGCTATGCCCATTTAAAGGCGAAGAGATATTGGCGTAGCTGCAAAATCGTATGTTGATTTTCGAATTCAAAGTGCTCGTGAGAACCCTCTAATACTCCGAAATAGACATGCTTAGGATATTCTGAATACGGGGGATCTATTCTTTCCATCAATCCTAATCGAAATTGTTTAACTTAGGTAGGGACCGTTCTATGCTCATTTAAAGGTGAACTGATAATGGTGAAACAACAAAATAGTATGTTGATTTTAGAATTAAACGGCTCTTGCGAGTCTGAAATGGACATGCTTAGGATATTCTGAATGGTGGGGATCTATTCTTCCCATCAATCCTAACCGAAATTGTTTAGCTAGATAGAGACCGGTCTAAGCCCGTTTACAGGTGTAGCGGCTAGTTTCAATTTCTAAGTGCCATTGTGCCATTGAAGTCCTCTATCCAACAAACTAAAACTATTAATTTCTTTCTTCCTATTCAATATATTTCGACCAAACTTGGCCAGATAGTAGATAGGTATGGAAGATATATTTATACCAACTTTTATGCAATTCCGTGCAAGGGTAAAAGTAGGGAGCCACACGTAAATTTGGAAACTGTTCACTTGTTGTTGTTGTTCTTCTTGTGTGACACGGTTTCAGAAAAAAACTACTGCACCTACCTAAAATCTGAAACGTGATCTAAGCCAGAAATTTCCTTGGGCTTCATGCTAACAGAGACCGCTTTTTTGATTGGTCGAGCCATTCCGGCGTTACGGGCCCATGAACGATCATTTTGATTGTTTTACATTGTTTTAACCATTGTAATTAGGGAACAATGCCACTCAGCAAAATCAAGATCCATTCTTCGTGCACGTGTTATGTCTTTGCTAAAAAGTTAATTGTTGATGGGTAAAATGGCCTTGGGCCATAGGATTTAAGCCTATAAGCTACGTTGTGAATTTCGAGCCTCGAAATTGGCAGCTAGAAACGATGGAATGGTGTATTTATTTCGTAGATGCAGGCTTTCAGAGCTAAGTTGAATTGTTTCAAAGTGGCCAGCAACAATCGACTGCATGCACAAACCTTTGTAGCGCGACCTGAGTCATATATTTAAAACGTAAAGCACAACAGCACTTGAACAGATGCAATTTTCTCAATTGTACATTTAATTATTTCAATTAAAAATCAGAAAATTTTATCCGTGTACATTTTAACAAGTAAAGTGCAACTTCAATCATATAATCCCCGTTTTTACGGCACACTTGACGTTTTGGTTTGTAATATTGAATTTATACCTCAGCTAAACAATTCGGTTAGGATTGAGGTAAAGAATAGATCCCACCTGTCTAAATACTTTTAGCATGTCCATTTCGGGCTATTAGCGGACTCGCAAGATCCACTTTGAATTCGAAAATCACCACATGCTTTTGCCGCTACGCCTTTACTTCTTCACCGTTAAATGGCTTAGGACGGTTCCTATGTAAGCTAAACAATTTCGGTTAGGATTGATGGGAAGAATAGGTCCCCACTATTCAGAATATCCTAAGCATTTCCATTTCGGACTATTAAAGGACTCGCAAGAGCCGTTTAATTCGAAAATCAACATACTATTTTGTTGTTTCGCCATTATCAGTTCACTTTTACACGATCATAGAACGCTCCCTGTGTAAGTTAAACAATTTCGGTTAGGATTGATGGAAAGAATAGATCCCCCGCTTTCAGAATATCCTAAGTATGTCTATTCGGCATTACCAGATTTCAGAACTCTTGTGGCTCTTGGACAATAGCCCATAGGAATAACATTAGAACCGAAACGAAAAAAATTCTAGCAGCAAAACTACTTGCCTTACAGTAAAATTTTAAAAAAACGTCACTTTAATTTTTCGCATAGACTAAGCACACAAAAAACTGATAAGATTCCTTGGATAGAACGACCCCTGTGTGGTTCCAGCATGTTTAATGGTTTGGGTGAAAATAGCATGAATTTTCGATGCAATGCAAACAAAATGAATTTTTTTTTAATTTAGGAAGCATTTTTTTCAAAAAGTGTTCTTGGCATGTGAGAGATGATATATCCAGCTTTACGAATGAAAAAAAAAGGTCTTGATAGAACAAACGTAGCTGGTTCCACATCATTTTGAAAACGTTTTCTTTATTTTAGCAGTGGAGGGTTAGGCCTAACTGGGTTGAAGGCCAAGCTCTTGCTCTTGGTCCGAGAGACCGATTCCTGGTAATGGAGCAGCTCAAAGGAGGATAAAGTAATTAAAAAAAATTCTTACTTTTCAAAGGATAGGGAGGAGCCTTTTGTAACCCTCCCTTAATGCCATCACCTAACACAATGTTGGTCATTGGTTTATTGTTTTACACACGTATTTCCTTACTTTAGTCTTTTTGGCAAGATACTGCATAATTAGCTAAAACAATATTGCAGGTTTGTTGTACATAAGGAAGGATAGTTTTTTTTTGTCATTTTTAAGATTGTCTTTAAGATTGTCACTAAATCAACAAACAAATTGTTACTTCCAAATATTACGTTTTGAAGAAGGTTTTTTTTTTTTTACTTGTTTGCCTAGGGCAAATGAGGGCAAATAACATTAGGGAAAATGAAGACAAGCTAAAAAATAATTTCGGCCAATGGAAGAACTTCCTTTTTATTTATGTGACTGGGCCAAACAGAGCTGTAAAACAAAAATGACAAGTTCGGCAAAAAAAAGGATGAAAAAAAACTTCTGGTTACGGTAATAGTAGAGCTCTTAAATGAAGAACTAATTTTTTTAGCCCTTTGTGGGGGGAGGGGGTTAGAGCCCACAACCCCATACCAAATTACACACTGCTTTTAAACTTGGTTTATAACATACACGGCCATCATTTTGAGTGGCTTCACAATTGCATGAATATAAACTGCCAAACTGCCTTGGGATCTGCCCCGGGAGCGGGCGCGGCCCCCCGCCGGCCCCGGGGGGGGGGGGGTGAGCATTCACTGCCAAAAGCATTTCCAGCTTTCAGAACTCTTGTGGCTCTTGGACGATAGCCCATAGGAATAACATTAAAACCGAAACGAAAATTCTACCAGCAAAACTACTTGCCTTACAGTAAAATTTAAAAAAAAACGTCACCTTAATTTTTTGCATAGATTAAGCACACAAAAAACTAAGAAGATTCCTTGGATAGAACGACCCCTGTGTGGTTCCAGCATGTTTAGTGAAAATAGCATGGATTTTCGATGCAATGTAAACAAAATGAATTTATTTTTAAATAAAGGAAGCATTTTTTCTTCAAAAAGTGTTCTTGGCATGTGAGAGATGATACATCCAGCTTTACGAATGAAAAAAAAAGGTCTTGATAGAACAAACGTAGCTGGTTCCACATCATTTTGAAAACGTTTTTTTTATTTTAGCAGTGGAGGGTTATGCCTAACTGGGTTGAAGGCCAAGCTCTTGCTCTTGGTCCGAGATCTGATTCCTGGTAATGGAGTATTAGAGGACTCGCAAGAGCACTTTGAATTCGAAAATCAACATACGATTTTGCAGCTACGCCAATATCTCTTCACCTTTAAATGGGCATAGCACGGTCCATATCTAAATTAAATAATTTCTGTTAGGATTGATGGAAAGAATAGATCTTCACCTTTTAGAAAATCCTACGCATGTCCATTTCGGGCTATTAGAGGGCTCACAATAGCACTTTGAACTTAGAACAACCAATTGAAAAAAGGAGTGTTCACGCGAATTAAGGGTGATGTCCTTTAAATACTATTTTGGGATCCAAGCGTTAGTTTTGCGTAAAAATGTATACCAGTTTTCCTGTACAGAATTGTGTGCTGAAC
This sequence comes from Lithobius niger, assembly GCA_023313725.1. NCBI lineage: Eukaryota > Metazoa > Arthropoda > Chilopoda > Lithobiomorpha > Lithobiidae > Lithobius > Lithobius niger. The sequence continues at coordinate 34,711 of JAHWFP010084623.1, forward strand.
GTTTTTACTTCACATTATGCTTTTGAATTGTTGACGGTTAAGGAGTTACAGCGAAAAAAACTCGTTTTTGGTCGCCATTTCGGTGTTGTACGTGGCTCCCCTTCTGAAAAACTTTGTATTGGCATAAGGTACCCACATGCAAAATGGCGCATTCCAATCAAAGTATGCACAATTCTTTGAAATATTGGGGTGTACCACACGTACTATCAGCCATCCGTTCAGTCAACATTGGCTTGGTTTCCGTTCCCGTAAACACAGCTGATTATGCTACAAGCCATATCCAGATTTACTGCTTGCCTACCGCTTTCATTACACATTAATGTGACGCCACGGAAAATTCCGACGTAGTCTAAAATCAGCGTGTTGTTCGCCAACCAAATTCCTGTAATTATGGCCTAACTGTTGCACCAGAAAATGCCGTCACTGCGAGAAAATTAACAGGTGAGTTCCAGACAAATCCAAATTTCATTTCACAAAATTAAATTAAATTTTGTACGTGTCTGTCATCCTTCGTCGCCACTTATGTTTTATATTTTGGGTTATTACAACAAATTTTACCAGTAAGACTACGGAAACCAAGTCGATGTTGAATGAACGGATGTAAGAGAATATATTTATATTTAATTAACCTTGGAACGGATGACTGACTTCAAATCAACTCACAATCGCATTGCTCTGTTTACTTCCGTCAGCTGATCAAGAGAATCACCTGACGGTCTAGACAGTAATCCCATCTATTGTGCATAAAAAACACTACAGTTGTCTCCGACGTCGTCTGGGCGCCCCCCCCCCCCCTTCCCACACGGACCCTCCGAGAACCTCATCCCGACTGGCTGGCTGGCTCTGGAATCGAATTTATTCTTTAATGGAATATTTTTTTTTAGTTTTTGTACTCTAACAAGCACTGCTATACGTAATTTTCTTAATTGCAGGAAGACCACACTGTAACACAGCATATAAGGCAGCATTGTGCATTGCATTGTGCTTTTCATTTGTTTCTAATAACTGCCAATTTCATACCTTTTGCCTAATTTTTTCCTTTTTCTTTTTACAGTGACGAATTGAACACTTATTGTTTTTGCGATACAGCCGAGGCGTGTAGTACGAACAAAGCTGGATACATTGTTCAACGTGCATCTCTGGCTTTACTGATTGTTGTTGCCATGACAACCAGTTGGGTTGTTACATAGCGGTGGTGGAAAGAACTTACTATTGTATTGTTATAGTATGTAGATAGTTGATTTGTTAAGACTTCCCAACATGTCTTTTTTTTGGGGGGGGGGCGGAGGGGGGAGAGAAAGGTATTTTTGTTAAGCGATGCACCGGATCACAACCTACAGCCTACCTGGATACATCAAGTATCTAACAGTGCATTCCAAAACCACTAACCCAAACTCTTCCATACTCGTTCTTCTGAAGACAGTTTGGTCCTTCACGCTTGCTGCTTTTTGCTGCGTCAGTCTTGAATACCTCTCAAATTCACAAACAGAACTCGGCAGACTCAACGGAGAGTTCAAAAAAGTGCAAGAGATGTCACTTTCAACGCACCTCTGCTCTTTCTTTCCATGAGAATGGCTGAACAGTTGTTGACTAACTCTGGCAAGAATCCATCAGTCGCGTCCAAAGGTGTATTTGTGGGTAGAAACTGTCTGCACGTTTGCTGGTTTTGGAAGGTTACCAACAGAATCCAAGACATCACAGTGAGCCAGCCAGCAGCAGTCAGTCACGACAGCCACATCATCTCTTAGACCTTCTGAAATATTTTATTTGTTTTGAAAGCTTTGTCCGATTAATCTTAAATCGTTGCTATGTTGCAGTGCGGGACTGGGACGTCTATTAAGAAGTGTATAATTCAGCGATTTTCGGCCCTATGCTTCCTTCTGTGCTTGTTCAGTCCATTAAATTCAAACGGACGGATAATTTGGCTAGGTAGTCATGACATGGTTTTAATTTATGACTTTTGTTGTTTGATAAAGCACGTAATTCACGTCAACTTGGTGAAAGCAAATTTAGTTTATGATTGATGAGAGCTTAAGACCGTGTTCTGATCTCATATTGTTTATGTCGTTTTTGTATTGTAATTTAAGATGCCACCATTCAAGTAAAAATTGTAGGACTTGTTTTATTTAAAAAAAAAATGTATTTTCTTATCGTTAGCTTCGTTTTTATTCCTGAGTATTTGTATTTATAAAGACTGTGTCAGTTTAATTATTTACAGCTTGTTAATTGTTTTACTAAGTGTACCCTACTTAGTAAAAATTGCCAAGCTAGGTTGAAATTGCACGTGATCACAACTGTACTGAGTACAGCTGGCCCTACAGCTAGCTATTGTCTGTCTTACCCATTATGATATTTGTAAAAATATGTTGGACATTTTCAACAGTCCTCATCTTTTTAATAAAATCTATAAATTATTGCAGTTTTCTATTGAAATTAATTTAGTTGGCAAGATAGAAAAGGTTTTAGTATTCTATGCGTTTCTTTTTCTTGCAGTGGTGCAGCATCTGCAGCAATTTGCTGCATTCTTACGTCCCGCACAAGTTACTAAGGTCTCAACAGTTGTTGATGCTGAACTTACGCAAGAGAAACAATTATGGATAATTTGCTGTAGCAGGCAAATGGAAGTGAATTGAATTAAATTAGAATTAAAAAAAAGTAAAAATAAGATTTCAAAAGATTTATTTACCAAATGCAACTAGGCAAAGGGAAGGATCACAGAGACTTAAACCCCGTCCATAAAGAAATCCAAGAAAAATTCCTTAACACATAAAACATACAAACTATACATAAAATGCATGTAAAATATATAAAAAAAATAAGTTTAAAATAGTAATCGGGGTTGTGCTTCGTCACAAGAAAAAAAACACAATAAAGCATACTTCACCAACAGTGCAAGATGTTGACTCTTATTAGTCATCATTAGACTACGTTTAAACTAAACAACAGAAGACAAATTTACAACAAAACTTAGGTAAACTATTCCACACAGGAACCGCTCATTTTTTGAAAATGAAATTGTGGGAGTTGGGGCGTGTACGATTTATAATAATTTTTAGATTGTAACATTTTTTCGTTGTAACAAGGATCTGCTTTTGTAAAACGCCGTTCAACCCACTCAGCATGTCAATGTACTTCAATAAAACGGTGACCAAACTGGACCTGTGAAGTGTCTAGATTCGTGACTGAATAAGAAGTAACACAGCTTTATTTACTTATTGAGCAGCATCAGAAGGTGGCGCTACAGGGCTTTATACCATAGACTTAGTAATACATGTGAGACAGTAAGACACCACAGACAGAAACAGTGCAAAGTGGGTACAATATGGTGGGTTAGTTGCAAGGTGCACTCAAATGTGCCCAGAAATTAGAAGCAACAACTCTCCCTCACTAAACCATAGCATCACAGCAATATTGACGTCTTTTTACAATATATACGAATTTGATATTTACATTATTTATCAAGCCACTTCAAATTTCAATTCAAAGAGTTATATCCCTAATGTTACTTATTAAATAAATTTCTAAGGGCGCCCCCCCCCCCAAGTAATATTAATATTTTTCCATTTAAATTGTTCCTAAACATCAATTAGTAATTTCTATATCTGTAAATATTTCCATTATCAGCTGTAATATGTATTCATTTCAAGATTCGGAAAAAACTTTGAAACCTCACTACTTTTTTTTAAACACACACAAAAGAATAGACTGCCTAACCAAACAAAAATATCCTAATATCTTTAAAACCATCCTACAGATTTATTTTTTCATGATTAACGCACACCGCTTTCTTCTTGAATTGCTGACAATTTCGGTGGTGTTACCCTACGAGGGGTTCATAACAGTGGAAAATCTTCAAGAGAACAAAGTTCTTTATTAACTGGATCTGGTGACATTGATGAAGGAATTTTGCAAGG